>JAYJMH010012889.1:0-47915 GCA_036873815.1 Phacellophora camtschatica | reverse complement strand
GCAACCGATGGCCGACGCTTTGTGTTCCTCAATCCTTTGGTGTAAGTGTCGGCATGTATAACCGACATAATCTGCATTGCACAGATCACACTTAAAATAGTACACAACGGATTGTTGGTTCACAATGGGAAGCTTTTAGCTTTGGCTCCGAGATTTTACTCGTTGGCCGATTTTTCTGATGGTGAAAACAGGACATTTTAATCCTAAAATAACGGGCTTTTAAAATATTTCGACATTCCATATCAACAGGCCTGTGACATTTTTCCACATGAAATTGACAAATAAGAAGGGAAGTCTTCCTTGCTTTTATGGTAGGGAAGTCTTCCTTGCTTTTATAAAAGCAGAGTCAAACGAGTAGGTGTGGTATGGGATCAGGTATTGCAGCATAAAAGGTTCTGCCCGAGAGAAAAGGGGAAATGGAGTTAGACGCAAAGAAAGTCGTCTTCAAGCAAAAATACAGAGTAGACGGCTTGACTTTCTACAAATTGCTGAAAACAAAGTTGAGCTTTTGCATTTTTAGACGATGTTGTTGCCGAATCTACCTTGCCAGAGCACAAAGAAATACGCCTAACGTCACAACAGTCCGTGGTGTCACTTGGAGGGTGTGCACAGATGCCCAACTGTACACACGAGGAAGCTGATGCCAGAATCACTGTTCACCAAGAATGCATGCAAGAAAATCGTTGTCAGAACGGTTGACACTCAAGTGTTAGTTATTCTAATAGGACAATTTCATGATATCAAAGAAAGACACCCCGACGAAGAGCTCTGGATTTCGTTCAGTGTTGGGGAGGATTACACCATGTAGAGCATAAATGAAGTATGCAGTAAATTTAAAATAGATGTCTGTCAAGCTCTGCCAGTCTTCCATGCATTCACTGGATGCGATACAACATCTTCATTTCATGGAAAGGGGGAAAAGAGTGCATGGGGAGCTTGGAAAATATTCCCAGAAATCACTTTTGGCATTCAAGCTCATGGCGAATTATCTATTTACTGCCAAATTATAGGATTTTCAAACAGCTAGAAAGGTTTATGGTTGTCCTTTATGACAAGACCAGCGTTCTGGAATCAGTAGATGAAGCATGTCGAGAACTATTTTGCAAAAAGAAGAGTTTCAAAAATCTGCCTTGAACACAAAATCCATTGACACAGCATGTAAAGATGGTAGCATACCAAGCAGGCAAATGAATAAAATCTTCAGACGCAACATAGTTAATTCCATTCCAAGCGATTTTGAGAAAAATGTGATGCAAATTGGCAACATATGTGAATGACACTATCAAATGCCACTGTATTTTAATTGGAAAGTGCACACAATGCAAATGTGCCAAAGCAGGATTTCGTGTAATGAACTGTTTGCTTGTTGATGTGAAATATGAGCTCAATAACACTAATGAAAGACACATTTTTAAAAACCTCAAGAAAAACATTTTAAGGAACCAGATGTCTCATCATTGGACATTGTTTCCAGAAATTGCTCTGTAACTAACAACATATTTCTAGAGTAGGTATCTCAATGAACTTTCAAAAAAATTAGCAAGAACCTGTGGTGTCTAGTTTAAGATTAGAAATCTTCTTCCATGAGATACTTTGAATATGTATTTATAATGCATTGTTCTTGTCATTCCTTCAGTATGGCATTACTATTTGGAGACAAACACTTGCCTCATATATAGAACCAATATTTAAATTGCAAAAAACAGCTGTCAGAGCAATCTCCCATCAAAACTATCTTTCTAATTCTCTTAAAGATTTAAGGTTACTGTACCCCTTCCGGAGGTGATTTTCAAAAACTAATTCTCTGCTGTCGTCTTTTAAATAAATCATGTACATGTATACATCATTCTATGTAGAATTTAATGGAGAATCCATGAAAAATGCATAAATATTTTTATGTATGAGCGCAAATGATATAGTGAGGATTTAACACAAAGTTTACCACCCATGCCATAAAAGCTCCTTGTACGTCCCCTTTTGCTATCCAAGTAAAACAATGTATCAGTAAAGTTCTCAAGATCATGAACAACCAGAGTGTGTCAGTGAATTTCAATATGTTGTGTAATCTTTGAATAACTAACATTCAAATTATTGTTAATGGTTTTATAAGACTTTTTCTATTTCAAAACCTTTTGAAAGACAGACTTTTGGATTGCGGGAAAAATCCTGAGACAGTTTTGAAGAACAATAACTTTATGACCCTGTGTAAAATTTCAATGAAATTGATTGGCCCATTAGGTACAAGGAGCTTTTTGAATGCTAGCTGGTGTCCCTAAATTCTGTTCTGAGAAATCGAGCTTTTAGCAGAGTGGTAAAGAATTGGGGCGAAAACCGATTAACAATAAAAAAAAGACAAGCTATTGAAGACAATCTTTGTCATCGTTGAAGAGTTGTTAAAACAAACCCTCAAGTTATGTTAGGTCCACAAAAACCACATTTGCAATGTCAGAGGAATGCAGTCTTTAAACACTGTAAACTCAAAATATATTTTAGGAAAATGATTAGCATTTAAACCACAAAAGTGTGCACATTAACTCAAGTGTCAAATGGGTCAGACTTGATCTGAGTAAGTACTTTTCCTGCCAATTTTCAAAAATAAGGTATTTTTTATTTGAAAGCTTAAAACTTCAAGAAAAACAATGTTAATTGTGGAATTAAATTACTGAGACATGATATCCAATGACTGAACTATCAAAATATGATAAAAACAAAAAATCTTAACCTTAAAATAACTTATAGACTTTTTGAAATATTCCAACTTAGATTATTAACTTTTGTTTATGAAATAGATGCCATTGCACAGCATTTGAAACTCAAATTCCAAAATCTTTGATTAGTCAAAATAAAAACTTTATTAACCTTGATTTGAAAAAATTTATGGGTTGCAGGGGGGGGCTCTGTTCTCGTTATTTTATCTACTTAGAGAGCTCATCCTCTTAGAATTATACTGCATGCATGTATAACCAAATATTTGCTTAATTTATTTACCATTGTATTTTCTTGTTGTATCACTTTTATTGTAATTTTTTTATTTATTTTTATTAAATGGAGTTGTTGAGTTTTATTAAATTTAATGAAGTCGAATTTTCAATTTCAAAAATGAAATTTGGAAAATGACGTCATGTAGCCGCATGGCCAAATTCTTGGTTCTTGTGAGAAAGTTCTCAATAGAAAAATGTAACTAGTGCTTGTGTGCAAAATTGTGCATTTGTTCAGTAGGTTCCCTCAAAATCACTGAATTATTTCGTTATTAATCCATTGTTTTCCTCTGAATTATTGTTATGTGTGTGTAAACTATGTTTGAATGATATTTTGATCAATCAATCAATCAATCAAATAAGCTTACACTTTTGAGTGAACGTAATGAATATTATATCATACTCTAGACTATATATGTAAAAATTTTAGGGAACCTCCTGGGAATATATCTCACTTACTTTCTGCAGCAACAACTGACAGGCAAAAGATTCCTCCAGTTGTACTTGCAGTTCCAGCAGCTTTGATTGTCCATCTTTTTGCCTTTCCTTGACTTTTTGGACCTATTTATATTTCTGTCATTTTTGTCATCTTCATCATCAAGGAGCTGAATCTCTTCGTGGGCTTCTTTTGGCTCTGATGTTTGCGATTTTATTGTCTCTGTCATTATCGTATTTCACTCTTGGCTGCACCTTTTGTGACCTCTTGATTTCAGTGGTTGTTCGGAAGTTAATCTCACATTATAAAATTGAAAAAACGCCGTGTCACCGTGGTATTTTTGCAGACGAAAAACGAAGTCCCACCGTTGTGGTAAAAATCAATGACCGTGAAGGACAACTGCAACAACACCAATTTATTTATGCCTTGTCAGCTACACTTATGCTGAGTCAGCACTTTTATTTGTTGAGTCAGCATTTTATTTACTGAGTCAGCACTTTTGCTCAACTTTTCATTCCGATAAATAATTACATTAATTTATTAAAAACAAAATGAATCATCGCCTTACTCTTGTCGATAGATTCAGAGGAAATTCAATGGTAAAATGAAAAAGAAAAGATCAGAAATAAACCAGCGCAGTGCTGATTCTTCAACAGATGATCAGTTCAACGTTAACATATAAAAAATATTTAATATTGATAAGTACAATTAATTTTGTTGGTTTCATGGAAATTCTACATTAGTTTTTCAGGCTGGGTCTTACTTTAAAATATTACTTTTTATTTTTTGGGTGCTGAATTTTTGGCTTGAGTGAAACATTTCATTTTTCAAAATCAATTTATTTATCAAGAAAATTCAGCTGCTCAATTGTCGAGTATAGAATTGAGTGGATAAAGAAGTTTACTCCTTAACTACAATGAATTCAAAACCAAAAACCAATTAAATGAAGGCCTACTCTTCCGTTCAATCGGTTCATTCATTTAATTTTTGCTGATTTGATGGCTTTTTATCCGTCGCTTGGCCCTTGGCCTAGTTTCTGCCACCGTAGCAGGGGGGGTTATCAGTTTCGTCGTTGCTCGTTTCATTTCCAGTATAACTTTCTTCCGTTTCTCTTTCATCGAACGGAGCATAGAACAGTTCCATGATTGACCAAGGTGAAGAGAGTTGATCCAAAGCTAACCCCGGTGAAGAAAGCCAAGAAAAGATTCAAGCGAATAAAAAATAACTGAGCCAACAAAATAATGCTGACTCAGGTGAGTCAGATGTTAATTATGCTGTTGCTGTTGCATTTTACCACAACGGTGGAACGACGAAAACTGATGGTATATATACCTGAACATTTCACTGAACATTTTAGTCAGCGCATGCGCTGTTGACTACATTGCACTCCGCGCCAAAACAAATTCTGAACAAAAAGACAAACATTCTGACAATTATGGCGCGCAGCAGCAATAATTCGTCCAAAAAATTCGAGGAATGTTTTTCATATCTTGATGAACTGGCCCAGCCGTTTACCAAAAAGAGCTGATCAAGATCCACAATCGACAGCGATTGCTTTGCGTTTCATTTTTTCTTTCAAAAAACTGCGCCATGTTTGCTGCAAGTGTGTGTTGCTGAGGAGTGAAGACGATGTGAGACGATGGATGACTGCTCTAGAACAAGATTCCAGGCTCCCTTGCAGCCGCGACGAGCTTCAAAAATATGTTGGTCAGAATGTTCAGTGAAATGTTGGATCGTTTGACCACCCAAGTACTGAACATCACTGAACATAAAAACTTTTTATAATGCTAATGATAATGTTCAGTTAAATATTGGGTGAAATGTTGGATCGTTTGACCAGGGCTTTAGATTAAGTTGCATTATTATACTGTTAGCTGCAGCAAAAACAATGTTAGCATTTAATGATTTTTAATAACTAGAAAAGCCCATCTTTCTCTGTTACTAAACATAGTGATAATGAGATTCGAATATTGATTTTTTTTCTTTACAATAGCTGCGATTTTAAGTAACTGTAAACTTTTTTCCGAAATGAGAGCTTAAGCATTCATTTGTAAACAGAAGTAAAACCAATAGACAACATATGCTTAAGAAGATGAAATGGAAATTGATGACTTGTTTAAATTCTGCTATTGTGTAAATTAGATTATTTACATACAAACAGCATATTTAATATTAATGGCGTCATGTATTAATATTAATTCCTTTACAAAATGGCGTCATGATCCCATGTTCCTTTTTAAAAAGGTGCTATGTTCACATTTTCCCTCCATTTTTTAATATTTGTTCCCAGTAATGTTGCAATTCATTTCATCTTTTCCAAAGAAAACCAAATAGCATTTTTAGCACGAACTTTCTTTCGCTTTATAAAAGTTTACGAAATTTTACCATTTCTGTTCACGCTTATTTGGTTGTTGTGATGTACATCCAGAGGCGAAAATTATGGGGGTTTGGGGTTTGGGCAAAAGTTTTGCAAAATTATTGGTAAAAACGTCAAATTATCGGTAAAAAGAAATATTGCTTTACTCGGAAATTGGAACCATTTTAAAGTGATTAACCGCAAGATAAAACCGAATTTAGATCTCTGTGTTCATCTGTTGGCTGTGAATTCTAGTGAAGACATGCACCGAGGAGCAATACAATATCTCCAGCTCAATAAATTAAGATTCGTTGGAGTTTCCATCCGACCTTTCTTTGCTTCTTCTATCTTACTGAAGTTAATCTTTTAATGATATCTTACGCATGGCTACACGCGGGGAATACCAGGGCTATCTTTTCTGCGCACACACATCGCAAAGTTTTCTGAGGGACATTTTGCCAAACTTTGACCCTCCATCTATTTAGTCAGTTAGTTTATGGAGGGTAATGGTCTTCTTTGTAAGTTCCGAATATTTCAATGATATTATATCTCTAATGTTATATACCGGGTGACCCAAAAAACTATTCCAGTTTACAGGGCTATGACTTAGAATCAATGAGAATACGAATCACAAATTGTATGAAAAACTATGCCCAAAGGGTAAACTTATAGTGTGGGATATCATTACGTTTTGATGGCCAAAACTGGAAAATAAAATAGCCTTTATCCGTGCGCTTTCTGAGTTTTCTGAATGGCGCGGTGCCAAAAATGTTTCCTGGTTACCCCCCAATTGCCCCATACTTTCGCCCTCTCGTTTAGATTTTCGAGCTTCCTTCTTGATTTTTTATGGTTACGCCCCTCATACACTTTTGGCTACGTTATTATTTCATTGTCTTATGATGAAAATTTATTTTACAAAAAGTCGGTCTTTGAGTCATTGAATTGCACGAACGGAAAAATCTCGGTCCTTTGAACGTACACCCCAAAAAACCTTTTGCATTTGTATTGTCTTTACAATAAATTTGAGTTTTATCAATAGTAATAGTCTCTAAACATATAATTTTTTACAGTTGTAATCTTTATAATCTGTAAATACATTTTTATAATATTTAACAAATTAATCATAAACCAAAATGCTGTAAATTTGTGACTTTTACACAAAGTACTCGAGATTCATCCAAATTTGCGAAAAAAGGTGGGAACGTAAGTGACAGACAGGCAGATGCAGATATGACGGACACAGAAACCATCGCAAAAAGCTTCGTTACTCATTACTATTCTACATTTGATTCGAATAGAGAAGCACTAGGTTCACTTTATGTAAGTAATATGAAAAATTATATTCAGACATTTAATACATATTATTCTTAGTCGATATTATGTGTATTGAAAATAATTCAATTCAATTGTTGGCTTTTTTAGTTAGGCCTAGCTAGACGTTTTTAGACTACCTAGTGAAAATGTTGTTTGGGCTTAAGATCTTCAGACGTTCTTGGAAGCGTGTACTTTTGATTATTTTACACCTAATATTACCAGGAGGGACCTGATCCTGGGAAGCAAGTGAGCATGATGATCGCGGGGAAAACATCAGTCTCTGTCGTTTAATGCGTGCGATCGCACACATGGCAATTTCCTTATGACGATAACTGAGACATACATAGTCATAGTATGACAAAAATTATACATGGGGATGGGCAAGGGGCCCAGGCTGGAAACTCTGCTAACTGCGCACCGGATCAAGTAAATGTAAGAAATGTTTGCGCACCAACTTTACATTTCCGTTGTGCACCAAATTCCCAGGTCGTTGCGCATTATGCTTAGTCAATTTCAATAGACATGTGCTCATTTGGTGTACATCTAAAATTGGAAAATATACTGTTGCTGAATTTTTTTTAACACGCAATTGGAATTCTTTTCTTCTTGCGGCACCAGTTGACTTTCGACCACCGCTGGTTGTATAATTTCTGCCATACATGATGAGCCTCAGTATGGATAAATCTAGCACCAATATTTGAAAAAGTTATTTGGCTTACCACGTGCGACTTTTGTGCAAGTTGATTTTCCAAGGGGAAAAAAGCTAGAAATCCTACTGTACTTCCATCCCCATTTATGGTTTTTTAATGGAATATCCCTTGCAGTCCAGGATTGCAGTCAGATCCAAAGGTTGTATACATATGGCAATGTCACCATATACAGCGTTGATTCTGCTTGAATGTAATATGGCGATATCATACTGCATATGTGTTGTGCACAAAGGCCTCCTTGACCTTTGCTCCATGATGGACATCGCCGTATATAGAGATATAGCCGTATGTATACGCCCTAGGCCCTTTTTGGTAAAAATCTGATAAATGATATTGCTTGCATCTTTTTTTGGCTTTTTCTGCAAAGAAAACAGCGGTAATTTCATTTTTCCGCATGGTTTTGTTGTGTTTTTTGTGTTAGCTTCGCCCATGTGGAATTTGCTCATGCCATACACCACATATTATGCCACTTTTTTTTGTTCTATTGTTTTTATCTATTGTTTAAGGCACTTCTGTATGCCACAGATCTGTGGCGTGACATGTACAGATTCCAGACTGGAGCTCCGGTGTTTTACATCAAGCAATCTGAAAAGAAATTTTGTTGTGCCATGTGGTTGTGATGCCATTATTGCTATATACAGCTATATCGCTGTTTACCGCTATAAACAACATCACCATATACGGCCTTTGGACCTGACTGATTGGGGGAAAAGACATAGTATGTGTAATAAAGGAAATTTGATGAGAGCTGGTTGTACACAGACATGCAATGCAGAAAAGAAGGAGTTTTGCGATTACTATATACTACTGAACAGTCCTTGCTTGCATGAATTTATAATGGAGTTAAAGCTTTTGATGATGATGATGACTGCACATTTATATAATTGCTGCCATATTTTTGAGAAATAAAAAACATGATTTTTAGTGTTGAAAGGATATTTACCATCGATTTGAATTCAGCACCCCCAAAATCACCCCCCATAGTACCTAGGTTTAGCAAAAAATTGCAATGAAATAAAACTTGTTTTTACTGTTTTAATTTTTTGTACTGGATGATTAAAAAGAAACTGTCTACCTACGTTTGAAAAATAACAGAGGCAAAAATTCTTGGTCGATGTTTATTTTATAAGTTTTTTGTTTAGTTTGTTTATTTCATTTATTTTAAAAGCTTTTTCAATATTTTTTTCGCTAATATTTCATTGCTATTATGTTGACAATTTTTTTTTCAAAAACCAGTCTTCCAGAACAGCTGTCAAATTTAAACAAACAATAGCCATTGATCTCTATAATTTTGCCCAAAATTTTGCTGAATTATTTTTAATATGTTTATGATTTACTAATTCATACTTCCATGATCTTTCACTATGCAAGTTATTAATAAGTCTTCAACTGTTGAATTTGTACTACTTTCCATAGGTTCCCCAGTCCCAGCTGTCATTTGAAGGAAATAGCTGTTTGGGAGTAGATGCTATCATCACAAAATTAAAGGTACATATATATCTAGCATTAGTATGTTATCTGATCTTTAAGAACAGCTTGCTTGATTAACATGATTTATTGTCCTGTCAAGATGGCATGGATGAATAGAGATGAAATGGATCCAAATCTTGTTTTTAGAAAATCTTATCTTTGATTATATTTAAAACCAAATTTAATCGGAATTTTAATTCTTATCTGAATTATCTTATTCACAATTTTTTTTATTTTAGAGTTTACCTTTCCAGAAGGTAGTACATGTTGTCACAACAATTGATTCTGAGCCAACTGTGGATAATGGCCTAATAGTATTTGTGCTTGGACAACTCAAGGTATGAACAAAAAATAGTTTTCTCTCTATACATGTGCATGCATGTATGTTGTAAACATATTTAACAATAATTAATATATATATACTATGAAGGTTTGAATGGTGAACAATGCACAAGTTTCACACATTTTGATTTGTGATTTGGGATGATCTTATTGGAAGAGTGAATGTGTTTCTTTAACAGTGTAATGCAGATGTCATTTTTGCAGCTGCACTTTGCCATCTTCATTCCACACAGTCACATAGTCCTTTTTTCCTGGAACTTGCCTTGAGATATCATCTCGACAATAAAACTCAAGGACTTTCTGTTTTGTCTCATCGCTAATAAAATTACTTGGTGCAACAGTTGATTTCTCTAATCCAATTCTTTCTGCTAACTTTGTCACAACCATTTTTTTTCCTTGGGCTAAATGGCAGAGATCTTACTGCTCTAAAAACAGCTTTCCCAAGTGTTCTGGTTGACTTGTAGATCGGCATATTTTTATTTTCTATGGCCTTCTTGCTGTTCTTTGCACAAAACTTTTCAACCCTTTTACGATTAAGACTGTTTCTGTGAGCTTTGACATCAGAACTAACTTTTGTTTGCTTTTCCCTTGAAGCTTGCTTTCTTTTCCTGTCTTTTTCTTTAAGATATCCATTCTTCTCTTTATTCAACTTTAATCTTTCCCTGTATTCTCTCATTCGTTTTTCGATTACTTGGGCTTTCCCATAATGACAATAAGATAGCGTCGTCGTCGTCTTCACGCTTCCGTAACTGCGTTACACCGCGCTATTCCATTACACACACTCGCCACGTCATGCGGTACTTTGCTTTTTCTTCTGCTTCCGCCCACGATACACTCATTTCTTCCTGTAATTGATTTTTCACCATTGTTATCCACGTTAATTTAGGTCTTCCTTGTGGCATTGCATGTGGCTTTTGGGCAATTTGTAGGGCTTGTTTTGCCGGTGTTCTGTGATGGTCCTTTAGGTTTTCCTGGTTTTTGAAGGGCGCTTAATAGGCCTTGGACTAATTCTGTTGGATACTGTCTTGTTTCTGCTACCCTGCGTTTTTATGGTTATCAAATACTTCAGAGTTGTAAAATACCAAATATTTTTATTATAGAGTTGTAAAATACCAAATATTTTAATTTTAAAAAACTGCAGAGGAGGAGCTTAAGTTACGGTATTGATGATTTTACTTGGTGAGTCCTTACTTTAGACTGTGGTACATTGCTTTCCAAAATCAAGCAAGGCCCTACAGCAAAGCAAAAATAGAAACTATTTGGAAAAAATAGGGCTAGATCGAAAAACGTATTTCCTGAAAGTGAGACCCTATGGGCTGCTCAAGGGATTATGCAAAACCAGAGGTCTGTTCAATGTAACGCAGAAAGTTGAGTTTTTAATTCGGAGGAAAAGGCATGGTATCTTGTGTGTGTGTGTGTTGGGAAAAATTATTTCTTCCAACGATATGAGTAGAATTAGCCTCAATGAAATAACAAGCAATTTTTGTAAATTGATGATCATCAATAATAGCTCATCTTTACTTGTACGTGTTCAGCGATTCTAAAAAGGTATCAAAGGTATCATACGAGTTAAGTGTGAAGCAAATCGGAGCAAGATCTGCATTCGCAAATCGGATGCGAAATGCGAATGAATTGGAGATGGGCTTTAAGTACCCTGCGTGCCAGTCCCTCTACAATGGAGGGTGGGGGCGGCGGAGGTTCTAGGGTCATGTGAAGATTATTTTTGCGTATACACTTTAACTAATATACGCATGACCCGCTTTCATGGAAATGATAGCCGAAAGCACTGGTCAAACGATCCAACATTTTACCCAACATTTCACTAAACAATTTTTTTATATTCAATGATGTTCAGTGCTTGGGTGGTGTCAAACGATCCAACATTTTACTGAACACTTTGCCGAACATTTTTTCGAAGTTTCGAAGCTTCAATATGGCGCAGTTTCTTTAAATTATTACTTTAGATTGTTACTTCAGATTGTTAATTTAAATTGTTACTTTAGCGGCTTTAACCATTGTCCATTAATCAAGTGGGTGGGCTAAAAGTCACATTTTGAATCGAAAATTATGCAAGGACAATGGAAAAAATAAAGAATTTTCTTGTAATGTGGAGGAGCTTTAGCCCACCCATTTTGTATGGCTCCGCCGCGGTCCCTGCATTTGGCAGAAGAAGAAGAGAAAAATAAGCGCAACTGGAAGGGCTCATAGGCGCTTCACAATATTACTAATTAAAAATACCTGAAAACAATTTACACGGTTCAAATAACAAAAATTGTTACTCTATTTGATAAAATTAATTAATGAAAAAATCAATAACAACCAAGCAAAAATCGTTCTTATATTTGATACAAATTTGAGTATTCACATCGTGTCACATTAAAGTGATAAAAGTCTTTATATAAATACAGAGATAAAACCTCTTTTAAGAGTAATACGATGAAAAAAGACAAGAGAATGGGAAAAAGAAGGACATAGAAGGGTTACTTTAATAATATCGTCAGAGAGCTTGCTATAATCTTCACGTCGAGTTCCAGTTGGACTTCTCTTTCACTTTCTTCCCTGCACTGACATCCACATCCTCCTCGCTTTAAATGATAGATCGTGCGTGATCTAGAAATTGCATCCGCCTCCCCAGTTCTTTTTTGGCAAACAGCTGGGCAGAATATTTGTTCACAACAATAAACGCAAGTTTCATTTTGGCGTGGAACTGCAATGCAGTCAACTGTGCGTGCACGAACTGAACAATGTAGTGTAATTGGGTACACGATCGAACATTTCACTGAAAATTCGAGAACAATAGCAATGTTTCAGTGAAATGTTGGGTCGTTTTTGATCCCGTACAAATTTCATTGAACATCGCCGAACATGATGTTGGGTCATTGAACATGGTGGTCAAACGATCCAACATTTCACTGAAAATTCGAGAACAATAGAAATATTCAGTGAAATGTTGGGTCGTTTTTGATCCCGAGCAAATTTCACTGAACGTTGCCAACACGATGTTGGGTCACTGAACATGGTGGTCAAACGATCCAACATTTCACTGAACTTGATGTTCAGTGAAATGTTCAATGATTTTTGTTTGAAGAAATGTACAAATGCGTATATCCGAGGTGTGACATGATCAAGCAGATTCTTAAGGCTTTTAGAAAGCGTTTAGATTAAGTCAATCATTGAAGTGACGAAACAATTCAATGGGGTGTTTCTCTTGAGAATATTTTGTTGTCAAACCAATATTGAAATTTCCTTGAAGACCTCGTCTATGAGGCGAAACAGGCTTATCAAAGTAGTGCCGTATTCAATAACCTCATTATTTCCATGCTATCACCAATAGCTGTTGGGAGAACAGACAAATCGTGTTGCCCTGGTTTCAAGGCCAAAAACGTAAACACTAATGAACCACCGAGATTCTACCATGATTTGACTGTCTGACGACGTGACAAGCAAGCATCAATTTCGCATGTGTATATTTACGAAGTTTGCTGGTAGAATTGCCACACACAAGTCGAAGAATTCATTGATTGATGTTAATGGCAACATTTCATAGATAGCAAGAATTCATTTACTTCTAACTAAACAGATGAGATAAAGGCAGAGTTGATTGAACCAAGTTTGAGCTTGAATTGCCAACACGTGTGCCTATCATACCGCATCATTGTTTCATGACGCCAGAAGTTTCAAAATATATTGACAATTTTACAAACTTTCGCTAGTTCTTTGCAATTTTATATTTTCTTAACAAGACTGCTGTTCTCATTAACAACTTTTTAATTGTTTAATTTTGGGAAGCATGTTCTAATAAATTACATTTTTTAAATACGATGTAATTTCATTTGGGTTGTCGTTTTACTTGAATTCTAATATTTACTTCTAAGATGTGAAGTCGGTGTTGCACGAAAAGTTTATGTTCATTCACCAAAACTGCAGTTGCACTGTTCCGAAACCAAGAGCAAATCAGAAAAATTTCGTAACATCAATTCATTGCACAACTTCTGTTGAAACTGATATTGTTGATGGCTGCTAACGTTTATTTAACGATGCAGCACAAAATTTCGATAAAGTTGCCGAAAATTGACCACGAAACTTCGACGTCGAAGGGGTCGATAATCAATGGATTGCCTTCGCCTGTTGCAACAAGACCACAAACTTCAACAAATCTTGATCCTGCTGGCCAAATAACGTTTCCATCCATATCACGTGATGAGAATCACAACACTTTACTTTGCGAACGATCTCCGTTTGGCAAAAGAGGTATACATTCGCAAGACTCAGGTTTCCACGACGGAACAAACCAGCCGCATTTGGGCAAAAGACACACTGTAGCAAATAACAATAAAACGGATGCAAAATTAAACTTAAAACGGGACAAGAACTTGGACTTGTCTCCTACATCAGTAAGCAAAAGAATGTTCAAATTTGCTCCAAATCACAAAAACATTCACCCGATACGACAAAAAACACAGCAACAGTCGCAAAAACGTACGACACAGGAAAGTATTCTAGCGGCGAAAGGAGAAACTTCGACGTCCCAAATGTTTAAACATCATCAGCAGGACATTTGCTCTGATGTCGAACCTGGTTCTTTTGTTAAATGTAATGCGTGGCTTAAATCGTGGTTTGACGAAAGTGGTCGTCCAAAACTTGAAAGAAAAAAATCGCAATGAAATTAACATATTTGATATAACACTTTTATTTATTTATTTTTAAAGTGATTAAGGAAAAATCTATCGAACGTCTTTCACACGAAATGCTTATTAATGTTTTCTGGAAAAGATGTTTCCCTTTGTCCGGGAAATTGTCGTGTATGCTTTCTGATGAACGTGACGTGCCCCTCTCGGTTTTGTGCGTAGTTGTCTGTTCGAACTAGGATTTCATTTGTGGCCGGCAAAGGATTGGGCCAGTCTCCAGGGAAGATAGATCATCTGGATTATCTCAGCACCAGAATGAATCACCGAAACTAAACGGTGCATGTGCGTCATCTTAATTTAAATGCAAATAATTATCAGCTACTATTCATAATTAGTCAAATTCGATTAAAAAATTGCGTCATTTGTCATCTGACATTCGAATTTGATTAGTCTTAACTCAATCTCTCTCAAAGCAAACATCAGTTTTTGCATAAGCAAAGTAATATTAAATACAGCGGAACCTTTACACGCTCCTCCCTGTAATATGACCCTGTAATAGTTGCGCCCCTGTGACGGTGTATGAAAGCAGTTCAGATTTACGTGGAGTTATGGAGTTTAACTGCATTAATAATTAAAAAACATTTTGAAGAAAGCCGACTCTAAATTGTTGGGGACTTTCACCAACAAGGGCCTGCTTACATGAGCCGGGATATCCCACCTATAGCCGATATATCTCACCTAACCGAGACGTTTCTCTTCCGTGTTTACACGAGACACACAGCCCAGGGTGGGATGAATTTTTGCGAACATTTGTCTTGTGACCATCTTTGTTATGAAGTTTCCGCATGCGCAATGCTGCCAATTTCCTCCCGGCAGAGTGAGATATCTCGGCTTGCCGGTTGAATTTCAAATGAGCCCCCCGTTTACAAAAGGTTGAATTTCGAATTACAAAAGGTTGAATTTCAAATAAGCCCCCCGGACCTTAATTGAATTATTATGGTAATACACGTTTCCAAAAGCACTTAGGATGCCGAGATATCTCAGTTAGCAGGGATATCTCACCCGAGTGAACAGGCTCTGTTTGAAAAAGTTCTGTTTATGTTTCCGTCATCTTCGTTTGTTCAAACGTTGTACCTGAGTTGATAACCTATTGAGTTAATTCAGAACAATCTGATTTTATTATTTATATCTTTATATTATAATGAGACTCATTTCACATTTGTAAGCAAGCTAACCCTTCAGTTTGGAAAACTGCTTTTCAAGAGGCTCTCTACTCTAATTTCTGACTCTACCATGCAATTAGAAAAGAAGAAAACTGATTTTCAAGAGACTCTCTACTTTACTCTCTGACTTTACCATGCAATTAGAAAAGAAGCAAAACATGTGCCCAGCCTATTGGTATTCTAACCTAATGAATTCCACATAGCAGCGCTATGCTCGTTATGTTCCAAACACCATAATAAATCAAACACAGGGCTGATATTCTCTAAATTTAGAAGGGACTCTACAAACTATAAAGTCTACATTTCTCAGTGCCGTCGGAAGCTGTTCCAGATTTGGGGGCTTATTGTTCTCAGAACAATGCTTATTGTTCTCAGAACAATAGAGAACAAAGGTTTAATTAATCAAAAGATTGGAAATAGTGCTTGTATAACTTCAAATCGAAAAGGAAACACCGAGGAAACGAATATTCTCATCATCGTATGGCTGCAAAGTCTCTGAAGTAAAAATTAGTTTATAATCAAAACACACCTAAAAAATAATATAAAATAAAATATGAAACACAAATATTAAACAAAAATGCGGCACTGGCACCAATATATTTTCTTATCCATTTTCTAGTATTTTATTTCCAAAGACTATACGGAGGGGCGGATCCAGCAGAATATGGCGACCGGTTTCATATATATAAAATCTACTTCGCATTGAAAACCCTAATTAGAAATAAAGTTTCTGTCTGCTTTAGTGGTTCTATGAATCCCATTAATCTGTTCCTTCCATTTCTTCCTGTCTTGCGCCAGTCCTTTCAACTTTTCGAGGTTGTCATTTGTTTTCAGCTTCATACCACTGGTCGTATATAAGTCTTCATTTAGCTTACACGATAGATTTATGCGAGGTCTTCCTTTGAATCTAGCTATCAGTGAAGAGAAATTTCATTGTCTTCTGTGCAGGTGTATCTTCATGGCGTCGTAGCGTGTGTCACCGGTTTTATATTGAAAAATAGGGGGCCTGGGAAATCTTTTTTAGCGACCACGCCCTTTACATTTGTTTTTCTGACCGGTTTTCAAACCGCTGAAACCGGTCTGGATCCGCCCCTGATATGAATGAGGAAACGAATATGGGCCATGGACATTTTCGGAAGTTTTCCATTTCATTTCAAAAACGTAAGGCTATTTAACGACACAAACTAACGAAAATGCAACTGAATATATTTTTGGATGCTTTGATTTGTCTTATTCATAGCTTGCGAAAAGCAATATAAAACAAATGATTTTTTAAAAATTCGAAACTAGAAACCCGACATGAACGTTTCTCTCAGGCAATGCGTGCTCTTTCTTGGTCATAGTCAGGATTATAAGATGGCGGAGGAGATAAGCTACGAGGAACGCTATTGGCTTGAACCAGTAAATCTCTGTTGCCTTGTGCGGGTTCACCGTCTGGGATATTTTCGTAACCTTTTCGACGACTAGGTCTGTATAGAACGTAATGTTGTACCATGAACAAGATATCGAAAAGTACAGAAAATAAACCAAGGCCAAATTTGGTGAGATCGCCAAAAATTGAACTCCATTCGTCTGTAGAAAGAAAACAAAGTAGCTGTGAGTGAATCAATTTGGGAAATTTTCGCAAAATAATGTTGATTCTTTTGACAGAATATCGTTTAATAGTCCAACAACTAAACTAAGTTCCAATCCAATTTAGTTTAGACCTTAGTTTCTTAAATCATTTTCATCAATCGAGTTCGACCCGACACACGTGCGACGTTTGAAATAACCACCAGACGTAAAACTTAAGCTCATGTAATTGCGTTAAAAACACATTTTAGACTGACCTTAAAAATATTTTCAGATGAGGTTACATTTTTAAGAATTGGGGACGTTTTAGTTCATTTTTATTATGGATAATTTATTGTCAATGTTGTGTGGTATCACGTAAGGACGTAATATGCTTGAAGGGTTTGGATAACATTTTGAAAAAAATCATCTTCATTTGAAAAATAAAAGAAACGCTATTCGTAACAGCCTGGCATTTTTTTTAGAAATTTCAATATTGCTTTCCTATTTCGTTAACAGCAGTTTGCCTACACCCCATTCTATTTATATTTATTTATTTAACTTCAATGGGCAAGCAATACTCTTGAGAGGGCACTTTTATAGCCTATTGTTTAGAAGGGCTAAGAGGGCACATTCGCCTCAAAAGGGAAATTCGTACGTTTTTCAAAAGTATTCAGGCATTGAAGTTTACGATTAAACTTTTGCAAAAAAGTCTGATCGTCCGAAACTTTTTAATGTTAATTTCAATATTCAAGCAAGAATTTGTCATGATAGGTATATTGAAAAATACCCTGGGTACCAGACTTTCAGTAAAAAAAAAGTTGAAAAAAAACTTACGATTATTATACGCAAGCAGGAACATCTGAAGTATACTAAAACTACCACCAGTGAAATCCAATAACACGTTTCCTATGCTCCATCCTTCGGTACTTTTTCTTTTGAAGTTCATGTAGGCCTAGCAAAAAAACCTCGTGTTAAAATCTGCTGTTTTCGGTTTTCCTGAATAAAAGGTTTTAAATGGAAGGTTTTCCTGAATTTGGGACTCCCAGTTACATGGCCCTGGATTGATTTTTGTGTCGGGTTGATTTTCGGATCAGATTTCTTTTCAAACCAAGAAGGTGTTCTGGTTTCACGACACCAGACTGTTTTTCATCCAACTTTGAATACACATCGCATTGCTTTTTGCATCACTTCAAAGCGAAGTAATTTTCCTCTCACGACCGTAGGATGAAATGAATCGGATTGGTTAGGTCTCGGGTAAATAGAGAGTCTGGTATAAAAATCAATCCGACATGAAAAACAACTAGAAACAGAGTAACTTTCAGCTTTTTGCACTGACATCATTCTTGACTTGTTGGTTCGCACTCCAATCCCAAACGAGCTTTAAAGATCAATTCAAATGTTTCTCGAACAATAACTGTAAAAAACGACAGAGACCCGTCGTATACTACTGAACGAGAAATTTAAAAATAAACTTACCATTAATACTTGCACACTGTTGTTGTTGATTTTTTGTTTAAGTTTTGTTAATGTTGCTTATAAAGATTTAATGTAGTTAGTTTATAGCCTGTGTTACTTTTGTAACTGCTCCAAAACGGAGAATTGTTTTTAATTATTATTATATTAAAAGGTCTCTAATACATAAACTTAAACAACGGCTCAGACTTAATATATTATCTTTAGCACAGTGCAAAATTTGGTTTACAACAGGGCCGGTGCAATCCAAAAAATAAATAACATAAAATGAAAGCCCCGTTGTCATAAAATGCTAAAAACTTAGTGTCCCGTTAACAATGTTTATAAGAAAATATGTGTACCCCATATAGCCAAGCTTCACCTGGTTCAAAATGACTGACTAAATTTAGCATTATTTTGATAATTTTTGAAATTTTATATATCACTAAAAAAACTAGATATTCATTTTACTTACCCTATAGGCTAGATGAATTATTTTTGAGGAAATTTCAGTGTACCTGAATTCCAAATTATCTCTTATATCGACGAAAATTGAAAACAGTCAGTTGAGACTGGGGCCAGAAAATATAGGTGCCCAATCTTTGAACAAGACACAAAATTGCCTGCCCCGTTGCCTTCTCCACTGGCTCCGTGGTAAAATAAATTTCGCACTGTCCCTAATTTAGCAGAAATTTTCAAAATATTGTATTTACCCCCATAAAGAGCAAGTCAAAAATGGAGAAAACAAGTGTGCAGAGAAGCTACTCTTAATTATTGTGTGTCCCAAAAAATTGCATACATGTTTGCAAGCTACCGTGGTGGAGTCATTTTTTTACAATTTTAGTTTTCTTGCTTTCAATGGATAAGGTTTCAACACAAAGTTTGACACCATTCGTTGCAAAATCCACTGCACAAATGCTGATATGCCTAGGAAATTAAGTTTAGTTTACAAACCAGTGGGTTGTACTTTCAATACGACTTATTGTAATTTCAATACGACCAACTTCAATATTACAAATTATTCAATACAACGAGGATTGTAATTTCAACACGGACCAATTCTGTAAATCTGAAGTTTGTGCAAGATTAACTGCTTAAAATAAACTAAATTTTATACCCTGTGGGAGGTTTCGACCAGATAGACTGGTAACATTAGAGCACACATTCTGGACTTGGAATCCCCAACTTTTTGAGATCGTTGAAACGAGGCTTCAAGAGTTCTATTATCGAAGTTTGAATCTGCCATTGTTCGAGGTTCGAATTACGATTGTGAGGCGGAAGATTTAAGTCCAAAAATCTTACTGTATATGACTCGTAGCATAACCTTGTGAAGGTTGTAAAATTGCTACATATTTTGATAATTTGGGTAAATATCGGGTAAGTCTATTTTCTTTCATGGTGATTGATTCAAAACACGACATGTTCATGTCTCAATGCTAAACTTACACAAATTCGGCATAAAGTTTCTAGAGTCTAGAAATTTCTCTGAAACGGTCATAAGATCATGACATTTAGGCTCATTTCCAAACCACTGGATTTGCAACTCTGGATTTTGGGTTCTATTGTACATAGCTCAAAGATTATTCGGTAGATATTGCCAAATAAGGTATTGAACTTTAAGTTGAAGCTTCTTCTTTCAGAATTAAGAATAAAGACAATTTCAAAACTATAGCTCCTCTACACCAGCTTTGCAAACACATATAACATTTTTAGGGACAACAGGAAGCATTTTGCAAAATATGTATTTACACTTAAAGCTAATCAGTAATCTTAACCTCTGTTGTACAAAGAATCTTTCAAATTTAAATTTCGATCGTAAATAACAAAAGTAAGTTAGTTACCTGTGGTATATATTTTATCAAAGTAATGCCAAGCTTAATATAAGAGAAGAAGTACAGATAATCCAGCCAATCTAACGCCTTTGCAAGAGTTACCACCAACGAAATAAGGGCAAACGCGAAAGCTACTGCCAAGATTACTTTTGCTACTATTGAAACACGTTGGTTTCCTTTCTAAAAAAGAGAGTTTATGTATTACATAATATAATAGGTTTAATTAAATAATGAATTAATAGTTATAAAAGTTATCATGTGATATGTATGGATTACATTTTTATAAAATTCACGATTTGAAAATCAGTCCAAAAAATTAATTTGCAGACAATCATGTTTATTTAGGCGGTGCCGTACCTATATTTGAGAAAAATCATAATTGTAAACACTTTTTAACTTTTTAATTGTTTTGTTCTCAAAATTTTCGCTGCCCTTCGGCGGCCACATCAGTGCGAATTGACGAGGCTGCAATAATGATCATCCTCATCATTCTCACTAATGAGGCTCAAATATTATAAGAACAAAGCAATCAAAATGTTTTAGAGAAGATCGTTTTCTATTTTAAAACATTAAACGGCTATATGGCGGGTATATGGCATATCACTTCAAACATATTTGAAATGATAACCTCAAAAGAACAAAAATATTTTACTCTTTTTACTTTTATCTTCACTGCAAGAACAGTGGAATAAGTTTGTATTTTCATAACAAATTTTGGCTACGGGTATGTGCCGCTCATCAGCCTTAAAATCCCCAGGAAAGTGTCCAAAATCACAAAAAACGGTAATACAGGAACTTTTTCAAAGAAATTTTCTCATAATGGTGGGTTCCACGGCAAATTACAGCTCTTAGAACTGGGTAGCTCTATCTCTTAAAAAACTGAGCGGCAGACTCCAGTCAAATCGCAAGCCGGGGGTTATTTGTGCTTGACCAGAAGAACGTTTTGTGCTAGAAAGTTCGAATTAACTTGAATTCCTAATCAAACGTACATTGTATTCTGCCGAAAACTAAGCTATTACAATGACTTTAGGTCTTTAGATTGTCCCAAGAAATACAAATGGATAGGTAGAATGGCTGCCATTCCCGCTTTTCCTTTTAACCAGAAAACCTGTCGCTCTGAAGAAAAATATTGAACAGTGCGACTTGCGGCAAGTCTTGGAGATAGAGGATCGGATCGAGCATCATCGCTGGCTGAACCTTGATTTTGAGAAAGACTGTTTCAATGTAATAATACAATAGAAAAAAATATAATTCTGAAGAAAGTTTACCTCGTATAAAAAACATTGAAATATGGTTATTAGTGTCAAAATAACAGCGTGCATAGTGAAAAACACATCATTGGGTTGAACAGGGATAACATCACCACCGAATTTTTTGAAATATGCGACCTGGAAAGAAATCACAAACACTTTTGAAGATACTATCTGGTAGTCCTACATAAACTAAACCGATAGTTAGCACCATATAGTGCAATAAAAAACCGTGTAAACAATATTACATGAATGTTTTAATATGGGCAGTGGCGAGAAAATAGTTTATTGGAAATGAAACACAAGGAAACAGCCTGTCCTGTATGAAAAAGTTAAAATAAAAACACACTGCCGCAGAGTCCTTTCTCCGAGTGTAAAGTTTGATCTTTAGAAAACTTCCTCATTAAACAATAGAAAGTAGGCGTGGTTTGGGTGTTGTGATTATTTTATTTTGTTTTATTCTTATGTTTTCCTGACTTTGCACTGCCGTGTCAAGTTGAGGTTGGAAGTTTCTTATTGTTTTCGTGAATTTTTGAACTTCCCCTATGTTCAAAATTTTGAACCCCTCCTCCTATGTTCAAAATGAATTACCAGAATCTCATCCTGGAGTTCCTCATAAAGGTGTTCCTCATAAAAAACGTGTATTAAAACAGTGTTTAAACTTGCTCAAATCGTGCTCAAAATTTTTAATTTGCTGTCATTTATAGTTCAGAGACCATAGTGGTCAGAGACCATAGTGGTCAGAGACCATAGTGGTCAGAGACCATACTGCTGCAAATTGGGTGGGTATTGTTCTCAAGAGCAATAGAAAAAAAGGTTTCAATTAAAAATTCTAACAAATTTGAAAAATTAAAATGTTAAATTGGTGATAATGTAAAATTAAATCATGAAAAATCAAAGTAAAATCATGAAAAATCGCCAGCAAAACGTCACGTGTCAGCTATATCTAAACATGATTGGTTAGTATAAAGTCACCCATGACCCTTTGCAATAACTTCTGGCCTCTGGCGGGAAAAAAACATTGCTCATGGTGTGTACAAGTTGGCACAGGAAAAGAGCATGACGATAGAGAGTTCTGATTGCTGACTCGGGAAGAATTCTTTTCACTCAAACGTCTTTCAAGAAAGTAAAGGCAATAGAAAAGAAAAAGCACAATGCGTAAGTGAATCAATTACTTTGTGTATCCTGCTTTTCAGGCCAAGCAAACTGAGACAAGAGAGGCGCAGACAAGCTGCAAAAACAGCATTTTATTTTCATTAGTCTATTCTAGGCCTGTTGTATTGTGCATGTCAGCTCCTCAGCATGCCCCAGGGTCATGGTTTTCTACGTATTCTGACCAAGTTCCTTTTATAAAAATAATTTCATTGTATGTTTAGGATATACAGTATATATGTCTTAATCTAGACTTGGCCTATAAATTATAAAGTTAAGCCCACTTTTGGTTTCCAAAAAAGCATCCACACAGCATGGGCAGATTTTGTAACAATAATGAAATAGACATGCCAATTTCAAAGCGACTAGCCACGAAGACAAAGCAAATTCTCTCAAGTGGAAAATCAAAACAAACAAAGCTATGTTTTGATTTTCTGCTTGAGAGATTTCTATTTGTCTTTGATGGCTAATCGCTTTGAAGTTGGTGTGTCAATTTCATTATTGTTACAAAATTTGCCCTTGTTCATCCACATCAATTGATATGATCCAGCAGAAAAAATAATACCACCACCAGACCAGAAACCAGAACATGTCATGTGTCGACAGGAAGAATAATAAATATCATACTTGTAAAGAGTTGACATAAAACAATCCAACATTGAAGAAACAGTAGGCAACAAAACCAGTTATGTTGTAGGCCAGAAAATCAAAGTTCAACCCAATGACACTGGAATAATAAAAACAAATTACATTTGAATACAATTAGGGAAAAACATGGAGAAAATACATTTTTATTTTGGAACAAATCTTCTGGAAAAGGTTTTATAGCCCTCATTTCATAGTTTCTGTATTGATTGCAAAAAGTTTGAGAATACAAAAGCTTGAGGACACAGAACAGACTCTGTTATTGTTACGGCAATCTATGAGTTTGACTTTGACAAAAAATATAACAATACCCTGTGTTGCATTATGTACTACAATTCACCTCATTCTTTATTGTCATACTGCAACTAACTTACCTGCAATTAGTTTATTTATAAAAAAATTGACAAAATCAGAACAAATTTGAAATTTTCCTTACTTAAGGAAAACAAAATTGCCAAGTTTCTTCAAGTTTAAATTGGTGTTCTAATTTTGAGATAAAACATCAAACACTCAACATCTTTTAAAGTAAATCTGTAGGTGCTGACAAACAAAAGCTATTTTTGGAAAAATCTAATGTCATTTATAGACATACCAGGTGGTATGAAATAATTTACTGACCTCTTCCTTTTGTAGTTCACCCAAACCTAAGAATATAGAACTTGTGTTAAATTTTCTTCTCAAAATTCTTTTCTTAAATTGTATATCAATTAGTTAAAGTTTTATAATGAAAGAACTATTGCCTGGGTACAAAAAACATCACTAAAATCATAATAATATATGATTAGAAATAATCAGATAAATCTCAAAGCTCTTGAAATGGATTACTATGGCTATATTACTGTCTATAGACATTTTCTAAATACAAACTTGTTTATAAATTCTACAAAAATAATTTTAAATGCATCAAGGCGTAGAGTTGGGGGGCCTGCCATGTCCTACCTAAAATTATGGTTTTACTTTGTTTTACAATGTTGTAATTTCCTCTGCCCTCCTTGGCCAAAACACAACTAAACGTATATGCACCAAAGCACAACAAAGAAAGGGAGAAAGCTCTAGCTCACCTGAGGATAAAATGAAATGGACCAAGCTACAAAGTATACCCAACCAATAACAGCATTGATGCTGGTTATGAGTTTCGAATGGACAACAACAATGTCAACATTTACTGCATCTATGCTAAAAATTAGATATTTAAAAAAGAATTGAAATAAAAACTTTTTAAACTTCCTCACATCGTAAAACCACATTTTCTACTATAAATGCAAAAAGCCACATATTTGCAATTTAAACTATTTCATATGTATTCAACATGAAGATTCTATTCTGATTTTGACAGAAAAGAAAAGAGAAAAATCATACATTATAAAATAAAGAATTTTAAATTAACTCAATTGCATGTTAAAAAGCCACTGGAATAAAGTTCTCTCACTTACTTTTCAAATTCTAAGGAATTTGTTGTGGCAGTAATATGAGTTTCTCCAGGTGTTTTTCCATACACAAAAACAGCAACTGGCTCAAATTCTGTGTCTGGTAACACTAAAATCTGGATAAAATGAAACGTATTATATACATATAATTTTGTATGTAATTTTTTAAGTAAATATTCTTTACAGATGTTGCAATATTATCCTTCTTCAAGATGGGCAAGAAAAATAAAAGTGAGATGTTAAGTTAGGTGTTCGGTGGGTGTTAGGTAAGTGGTGTTAAGTCAAAAGTCAGGTGTTGAGTCAGATGTGCAAGAAAAATGAAACTGAACTCTTTCTTTATAAAAATAATAAACTTTTTTTTATTAGAATTGGAGTTTTGGAGTAAACCTTTCCCATTCTTATTTTTGTCAATTATTGCCTGAAGATGTTCTAATGTACTTATGTAATTTAAAGTTGGAATGCAGCATTAAAGATATTTTTGTAGGTAACACATACCATTTTCAGTCTTTCAGCTTCTGAGGCATGTTTCTGCTATGTCCTTAAATTTAGGCCTAATCTCAGCCTGGAAGTTCTCACAAAATTAATTTTTATAAAAAAGATTGTGCTGCGAAGACTAGTTACCCCTGGTAATTTGTCTACTTGATTATTTGATTGGTTGATGGATTGATTGATTGATTGATTTGAAACAGTTGGTCAAAGGCAAAAATTCTGGAGACATAAATTACTGTGAGTCATGTAGAACATTGAGCTTTTCTGAAGGTTTAGGTATCCAATCTTGCTTTGAACTCTTAAATATTTATCTTAAATATTTTTACCTTTTTAAGAAAAGTATATGCAACATCTGGGTGTTCACTCCCGAAGGTAATATTTGCTGGTTTTGACAACATACCACTGAAAGACAAAACATAGTCTTGATGATTTGTTCATATACCTAAAGTAATGTCAACATTATGATAATAGCAATCATCTGACTTGCAACCCATATACAATACATATACTGGGTAGGCCAACAAAAAATCACTGTTTGTCATATCATTGTGAGAAAATAAGTAATCCGATCTTCAAGTGTATGGTATATATAACTTATATTTTTCTCCTAGTAGATTTTGACATAATTATGCCTTTGCAATCTGTAATAAGAAGTTTCAGTTATCCTTTTTTCCCTCAAAATCCCCACCCACATGGATTTTTTATTAAAAATTTACATTGTAAAAATCTAAAGGTATTTGTACCTGAATGCCACAGCAAAAGTAGTATGATGTCCAATTTCAACAATATCTGCTTTTGTTACTGTTAGCTTTACTGAAAACAAACATACAGTTTTGACAATAACAAATGCCAGTGAATTAAAATTTTTAGCCAAACATTTTGCATTCTAAATAGGTTATTGATTTTGTAATGAATTTTGTATGTGTAATAAATTTTGTACAATAAATAAATAAATAAATTTGTAATAAAGGTACTGTAATGTGTTTGTTTTAATTAAGAAACCGAGGCTCAAAATCCCGGACAGAACAATAACAGAAAAACAATCAATGATTTGATAAACAACGAGGCTTAAAAGGTGTTTTTGCTGGTTGAATTTTGTTTTCTATGTGTGTACTAACCACCAACTAAACTAATAAATAGTGCTGTGATATATAGTGGTATACAATAGCATAGTGTAGTCTATTTGGCTTAATATATTCATCTGTTGATATGAGAGTTGTAAGGCCTAAATAAATGATAATAACCAAACAATTTTATGTGTTTCTTCGACTTCGTCTTCGGAAATTACAAGCTATTATATACCTGAGCTTTTAGTTTGGTTGGAATTGCTTGTATGTGTTGCGAGAGACAATTGTATGACACAAAGAATCACAGTGACCAATTTGAAAATGTCCATCATGATTTTGGCTTAACTATGTTGATGCCGGTCGGTGGGTGCTGCTGCGCTGGTGAGAAAAATAGGCCTTTTTTTCTTGGTAAAACTGATTGATTTTGCTCAGAATATGGATGATGTGTAATCCAGTATCAGCAGGCAAGATTTAAGGTGCTTGTCCTCGTCGAAATTCAGCATTCTGATCGCCAAAAATGACAATGCAAGTTTGGTGTTTGGTTGATCATGTGATTATATGAGGATGAATTATGTACAGCACTTGGTTGTTTGCTGTCACATCTTGTGACCTTGCCAATTCTTGCTCGCCGTTTTTCGTTTGCATCCCTGAATATTGTTTAATTCGCGTTGTTGTTGTCAATTCTCAATGGCGGAAATTTTGGGATTTACTGACTAAGGTATAAATAATCATTCATTGTGTCAAGCCTGCAGCAGGCCTTATTTTAATAAATTTTTATCACTTCACATTTGGATCGTGATCAGTATTGTGATCAGTATACCATCGAAATTATTGAAAAAATAAGGTTCCTGTTTATTACCCTGAATGTTCTGGAATCAACGTTCAAGTTCAAGGTCATTTGAACAATCCTGAATCACTACATAGTTATTTTTTGTCATGACCGCAAGAATATTTTGAATAAATGTAAAATCACATTGTATACCTCATATGATAGTTATATTTCGACCTTTTACAACGAGTTTTGAAACTTGACAAATAAACTTCTGAATATGAAATTTCGAAGAACGGCATGTATTTAGAGGAAAGTAATGATTTAAAAAACGTACTTATTAAGATGAAAGTAAGTGTTTTGGGACAAGTTTGATCTGAATTAAGATGCTTTTATCAGTTACATCTCTGCTTTGCGTACTAGTGTACCGCTCAAAATTTGGTGTACCGCCCAGTAATTGCGAGTGCGAGCTGATATTCAGCTTTCCTGTACCGGTTGTTGTGTTATTGGTGCTGGTGTGCCGTGAACCGGTTGCATTCGTAATATACCGGGTCGTTTACCTCCCATGAGATGAGAAAGAGAATAAATTTAATTGTCACTGATATTAAGAATATTCATTCTCTGATAAATACTAATACATTTGATGAAAGGAAATTAATCCATCGCTTTAGACTTGATATGAAGTTGTTTTGTCATTTTCTTTACTGTTTACGTTGCAAAGACAACCATCATTGCTACCAGGCTAGAAAACCTAAAATGTAATGATCATATTATATTATCAGCATAGATCTTATGATTAATTGTAGAAATTAATTATAAATATTAATGGTAATAATGAGCGACGTTTCGATGTCATCTTAACATCATTTTCAAGCTAAAAGAAATAACAGACGATCTGAACAAAATTTAAAGTATTTTATAACGGACTCGGTTCGGTAACGGACTCGGTAACGGACTCGGTTCAAGAGTATAATTTGTTTACTTTTTGAATGTGCTACATCTAAAATATTAAAAAGCCTTTATGTTTTGTTGAAATGAAAAATTCTTATGAAAAAATTCTTCAGGGAGAGGCCTGGCTGAGTGAGCCGCAAAAACAACTACCTACGAAATGACTAGCAAAATAGCCGACTGAGCCTTCTAGAAAGTTGGGGGGGGAGTCAGCCCCCCATTGGCCCCGCCACTGCTGGGAATGAGGTTGTTGCTCTACGGGAATGAGATGAAAAACATTTGTGGATTTCCGCCTGGCGAAGGTTCTCACTTGACAAACTTAAAAAGCTGGGAAATGGAGGAAGAGTGAAGTAACTAAAATAACAACAAAAATCGGACATTTGTAACATTCATAAATTCTTTCATCAACTTTTATTCTTTCGATGTTAATTTTCTCAAAAAGTAAAGCAAAATTTCATCCTGAAGATTCTTATGTTCGTAGGTTTTTTATGCAGGTCTTTACTGTATTGAAACAAATTGTATCGATTAACGGTTAGGAAACATACCAGAAAGAATATACCAGTTTGTTTGCTGTTCCAGTTTGACGTATCCCAGTTTGAACAAAAGCTATTCCTCCGTCGGGGTTCGAATATTTGTAAACAGTTTTTTTGCAATTTTGTCTTATCGTCTCTTGCATTTTTTCTGAGATGTTGCACGCAAAACTTGAGCATAAATGATTAACCATTGTTACGGAAAGCACAGCCTTAAACTTGGAAGCAACGTCTATGAATTTGTAGCACTGGAGAGAAAAAGAGTGTGATAAATTTTAAACAATGATATTTTAAAACTGTATTTGATTTTCCCAAATAATAATTGGGACCTTCTGCTTTCAAAATATTTTAATACCCCCGTCAACGTGACTGAGGGGCGTAGTAGAAAGCAAGCGTGGACAATTTTCCTTCTTTTCTAATCGTTGTGGTATGCTCTTCTGGGCCGGGGATTGCCAGTTTTATCCAGCTTTCTGGCGGGGAACTTAGTTTTTGCCGGGGAAATGTCCGAGGATGCAATTTTGATGCACTTGGACGAGGGTGATTTTTAGCACATTTTGTGTGTTCATTCGCGCTTATAAAAAATCACCAATGCTCGTTATGAAATTGGGAACATTTCAGAATCTGCGAAAGGCCCCATTGGGCACTCAGGAGTTTTTCATGCGGGGAGGTCAGTCCAAGAATTTTTTAAGTAACCCAAAAATATCAAAATCGGGCTATTTTTGACCAAAAATGTCAGACATTTCTATGATATACTATACAGTCTGTAGTTATGTTTGATAGTATCTGAGATTTCCCACGTCAGTACAAAAAGTATTGAAATTCTATTTATGGTCTACGAAACAATGTTCTTCAAAATACTTTAAGCAAATATCCAAAGCTTTTCTGATGATTGATGTAGGTGAACCTAAAAGTATCAAATTTTGAAGAATCTTTACCTATAAACTTAAGCGGTCAATATCACTGAGCAGGCATTTTGCTAACACCAAAAAAGCTGCAGGCATTATGCTAACAACATTTTTTTTAATTTGCAGTTTAGGCATAAATGCAATAGTTGTAAATTTGTAAATTTGTGAAAGCCATCTCTTGAAAGCTATCTATTACTTGAAAATGGTCGTTATTATTTTCAAGAATTTTATAAAGTTTTTGGAAGATAATTAACATGATAAAATTAAATACCTTGTCATATGAATGAACGTCCATTACTTTGCATGCTGCTTTGAAATTTTCTTTCACGATTGTTAAATTGTGATAATCAGCAAGGAACGATGCCATAAGTTTTTTAGTTGAAAATTTGCATGTTCTCATGCACCGTTCTGTTGGAATTTCTGTCTTATTCGTCTTTCTTTCTTTCTCTGTGTAGTGATAGCTTTCACTTAATTGACACTTGAAATAAAAATAGAATTATTTACTGCTCTGAGGCTCCGAATAATGATCCTCTCCCTACTATAAATTTAATTTATAAGACCCCAGCTGCATTAGATTGTCGTTGGCGTTTGCCATTTACTGTCACTCATTGGACATTCATTTATTGGTATCAAAATTAACCAAAATAATAAACTGTTCTAGAATACATTTTTCTAGCATCATTCGTTCTTGAAGACTATTCTTTAATTTTGCAATATGTTTATTATCCAAACGGCTGTGTGTCATACATAAAAGTTATAGACATACCCACATATCAGATGTAATAAAGCTATTTTGCCACTTTGTTTCCATTCTGGAGAAGGATGGCACAAGTGAATAGGTGAGAACAAACGCAATTTTGGCACTTGCAGGGCTCATTTTAAGATAGCAACCAATAGAAGAGTCATCTGATGCACAATGGAATATTTCGTTGACGATACTACCGCCTTGCATCACTCGTATGGTTGAAGCAAACAAAGCTCGCAAACCACCGGGCAGTCGAGAGCACTGGAGGATAAAAAAAAACTGCACAATAGGAAACTGCAGTGCTCAAAATGAAAGATTTACAATAAAATATGTTTTTTAGATCTTTGCCATGATGAGATGTCTTTCATCCACATTCTGACTGCAATAATCATTTTTTAACATTTGAAGGATTTTTGCATGTTTCAGTATCGTTACAAAACTAGTCAGAAATTTGGATATTTTGCCCCATTAATAAGCACCGAATGACCCAAATTCAGCAAGTTTTAATCACAATTATATTTTTGGACAAAAATTGGAACAATTAACTCATTATTTAATGATTAATCAACTTACAAACTTAGTTTGGTCAGAGGGCCGCTTGAAAAGCTCATTGCAGAACGATACTAATGGCTGGAAAATATCTTTTTTCTTTGCAGCTTCTTGTTCCTTTTCTTTCTTGCACGTAGTCAAATGTCTGCAAACTTCTTTCGTGTTTGAACCAATTTCTAGAGCAACGACAACCATCCAAGCGTTTGATACAAGAGATTTGCACTGTGGAAGAAAGTTTTAATGAGTTTAATATAAATTAATTTAAATATATTTGTGCGTAAACGGTTTTCAACTCCAAAGACCTCCAATAAGAGTTTTCTGCACGTTTTCTGTGTTGTGAAAATTTGATTATCAATTTGCTGGGCTATTCTTAAATTTTTGTTCATCCACTTAAAAAGATAAATAACGTAGAAAGATGCCCGAAAATTCACACGGTAACTAATGGAATGGAGTTTCCAGAAATGTTTTAAATTCACTTCTAAATCCAAAGAAGCACATTAATTTCATTTTGGCTATTTCTCAGGTACTTTAAAATTATCGCAGAAGGCTGAGTAATGTATCAGAATTAAATTTTCGGAAATCTGTCTGCGTCGTTTCTACTGCCTAGTAATCTTTACCGTTGGTATAGCTCAAATATTGGTATTTGAATTTCCTGCAAAGAAATCAATGCTAAAAGCTTTCGACAAACCAGGTTGACTTAGCGAATTAGTAGTTTTAGTTAATTGTTTAAGGTTTTACCATATTGCAATTATCACGTTGTGGATTCAGAAATTTTTAATTTTGGAAAGTGCTCATTGGACAGTCAATTTGTTAGTGCTAAGAATTTAACAGGAACGTTTTATGCAGTTGGATGTTATTGTTATGTTTCTTCACTATCTCAAAAAGCTATCATTATTATTTAAAACGCTCGCTATTTTTTATGACAAATTTTGCTATCTATTCTAATTTCTGATATCTATTTTAATTTCTGATATCTTGTGGTTTAACGTTGAAATGTTTTTTGTTTTTTATTCATAGGTCTTTTGAATACTAGCATTTTGTTGGTCTTCACAAAGTCATTTTATTATAGTTATAATTAAATATTAATTACACTTATATTTTTGTCTAGTTTTTGTTATAAATATACTATTAATCCGATTTAGTTAAATTGAGAGGCAAGAGAAGAAAATAGTTTTCACCTCTTTTTTATTTTCGGATCTGTTCGTGCAAAAATCTGCCGATTGCTTCTTGACGTAATGATACAAAGTAGAAATAGGAAGTATTCCATCAGCAATGCTTTTTTCGTGAATAGTACTATAAACGTGGGACACAAATTCTTTGCATAAACTCATGCAATTCTTTTCAGGCTTTTCCGCTTCTTTGCCTTGAGCTGCAGCGAGGCTAAGGCAGGCAAAAACGAACCACAAAACATTGAATGATTTCATAGTGCTGTTAGTTTGTAGCTGCATTAGAATTGATGCATATTCTAGCGAACCTCAATCAGAATGATAAATTCTGCTGTTTTGTAAAAATTTTAAAGGTGTGAATAAAATCGGTCCAGTAAACAATTGAAAGCAAATGACCTGAAAATTGTTTGAAAAGTTGAAAAAACGTATGTCATCAACTCTCAAGTAGTTTTCATGACATGAAGAAAAATAACTTCAGGGACAATTTATTTTGATAACCTTGCACGAAAGTCTTTCTGTAAAAGTCAACATCTAATGACCTACCTTTTCAAAAATTTTGTGACCGATTAAATAAAACTTTTAGCGAGATCGGAATTGGTACATGCAAGCAGGTTGGTGCATTTGCACGTCGCTGCCATTGCTGATTGTGCTATTGATGGTAGATATTAGCTGCAACCAATATCTGTTTGTCGAGACATTTTCATTGCAGAAATTATTCTTAACCATTTTCGGGCAAGACATTGGCAATTTAATGTAATATGAATGGATAAAAATATCCTGAAAAATTATGTTTGGGTAAAATTTCCTCCTGTATCCATATAAAATTATAATTTGCCAAACTAAAAAGATGAGAATTGAAATGAACGTTGGTCATATATAGTTTTCATATTCAACAACGACGTTCAATTGACTTCTTCGTACGATAGTTTGTTTCATTTGCATAAAGGCAGGAATTAACGATCGAAAAATGGCAATGATTGTTTGGTAACGTAACATTTTGCAATAAATTTCAAGTTTTACTCTTTCTCAATAATCTAGTTACAGATCTCTGGTCAAATTGAACATCGTCTTCTTCAAATTGTAAATTATTATCAACGGTTCTTTCTCCTCTAAGTCTCTTTAGTCTTTCTTTCTTTTCTTCGTCAGTCAATAAATTAGGATCCTGCGGAATACGAATTACTCCTATAGGCTCTGGGTGACGAATTGTGTATGATGAACCATCAGGATTGATAACATGGACTGGATACATCCGAGCATAGTTCTTCTTCTTTATGCGAGCAATGCTGGAAAATGCAAATCACATAAAACTGTATTTACAGTTATTTGAATCAACAAAAATGTACTGCCAAGCATAGTTCTTCTTTTTTATGCAAGCAATGCTGGAAAATGCAAATCACATAGAAATGTAGTTAACAGTTATTTGAATCAACAAAATGTGCTCAGTGATAATTGTACTGCAAAGCTATAATATGTACAATAATCATACTAATTTCACAGTATAGAAAATGTAGTAATGAACAAATGTACCACAGAGACCATGAATATATATAAAAGAAACATTATATGTATGCAAATTGTACCCAAAAAAATTTATACTCCTTTATGTGCAGACAGAAGAAGAACAAACAATGCTAAAATTAAATTCAGAACATTCTTACTTGGAGAGCAAGCAAACAGGATTTATGACAGCTTGGAAAGAAAGATTGTTTCTTGCAATTTGAATGTTGGTGTTTTTTCAGTGGACTCTGACTTTCTATATTTTGGGTCACAAAGTACACAAATTGTTAATACTAGAAATCCATAACAAATTGAATTTTACAATCATTAGACAGTACCTTGTTGAGCAACATTGTATTGGTTGTGCTGTTATATTATTCTTTGAAATCTGCAAAAAATATAGCATCAATGAAAGTTCTAGAAAATAAATTTTTTATTGAAAAATATTGAAAACACGAAGGAATTTGCTGTCCCTTTTACCACATAACCTGATGTCAAAATTTCTAAAAAATTGCCATTAAATGATAGGTTCACGCTAAGCAACAAGGTTCTGCAAACTTTTTTCATCCATCCAACCTTTGATTCAAAGTTTTCATTGTTTCAAAGTTTTAGGATCTAGAGTTTGGTTACGAAGCACAATGTTTTGTCTTATGAATTTTGGAGTTAGACTGAAGGTTGTTTTCTTTTGAACTGTTAGGTACCTGGTTCACACACAATTATAATTTTTCCCCAAACAAGTTAATTTCATCAGGGGGTGTCAATTCAATGGAATTATGATTACAAGGTTTTCAACAATTTAGAGACAGGTTTTTCAGCTTTTAATTTTTTGGTTCATGTAAGATCGGATAATTTTGGTTTCTTTCAATTTTTTAGCTGGTTTTTCTGAGGAAAACCAGCTGGTTTTTAAGTTTTCAGCACCTTCCTACGGCTCTCCCCAAACGAGGCCCTATTCCTAAATTGTAATTATTATTAAATACCTATTAAAAGATCAATTTTGTGTGAATCAATTTAAAAGCAATTTAGACATTACAATTAAGCTGATGATATAAAAACTATCATTTAGAGGGCTCTTATCTTGATTTGTTACTTAATATAGAATTATGAATACTTGTGTAACACACAAGTCAATGGTTTTTTACAAGGACAAACCATTTTTTTTTAAATGTAGTATTCAGTAAAAGGACATTTCGAAGCATTTTTCTTAAAATAGCAAAAATATTAACACAATTACATAACTTAAGTATTTTCAATGTTGCATATCATACTTGATATGTACTCTCTTACTTTTTGATCTTAACTTTTGGAAAATTTGATTCTTTAAACAAATGAATAAATGGAAATTTATAATTTAAGTTTTAATTTTAAATCACCCTCCAACTCTACAACAATGATAATTTTATGAAATGTATTTTTAAGTGTCCCAACAGATATATATACTAACCAAATAAATTGAACCAACTCTTCTCGTAAAGAAATTAAATTGATTCATCTTCTGAAAAAAAAAAAATTAATTTAACAAAAGTTCCAGCTTTTTTTGTCATAAAAATATCAGCAGGATACCCAAGATTTACACGACCGGCCATCCACAGAGCGTGATTCCATGCTCCATGTATTTTTGATGAAAACAATGGTCAAACAGTAGATCTTCTGTTTGAAAAACATACAATACATTACGTGCATGCACAGCATAAAAATCAGTCTTGTGCAGAGAGCTCTTCCTGTGCCAGTTCTCAACACCATAGATCACTTTCAATGTTTACATTTTCTGACAGCCAAATGAGATACTTTTGTGATGCAAAACAAGCAATGCAACAATAAAAATTTAACACCTTTTCAATTGAATGTTATATTGTTTACGAAACAAAGGATGCCTGGCTGGTTTGCCTGTCCAAAGATGTAAACATTGAAAGGGATCTATGATGAGATCTCACAGGGATTTTGTGTGGCATGCATGCCACAATAAAAATTTTGGTGTGCTTGCTGCAGCTCTTTTTTTTTGTACAACACTCTGTTCATTTTTTTAATATTATCTTATCATCAATCAATGACTTTATTTATTTAGGTAGGATTAGGAATTGGATTCTAGTCGGATCCAATTCCTAATTTTAAATGATGACTTTTCATACTTCTCTTAGCTTTTCTTCGCTGTGTTCAGTTGTTGCAGATTTTAGACACCAATGGCAACCTTAGGCATTATAAGACACAGCGCCTTTTGAATTTTTTCACTTTTGCCATCCAACAAATTTGTGCAACAACAGCAACAAGATAAGTTTTACTGTTATTGCTGTTGTTGTTGTCTCAACGTTAAAGTTGTTCCCCCCAAAAAGAGGACAGCACTGATTGTTTCCACGGCGTACAGTATTTGAATTGTTTTTCTGAGTTTTTTACACATCAAACACATAAGAGTTGGGAGAAGGGGGTTCTTTTATTCTTGGCACAATTGTAATTTCGTAAACCCCGTAAACTCCATTAAAAAGTGAAAGTTTTCGGAGTTTACGTTTTTTTTGCGGAGTTTACGACATAGACTTGGAGCAAGTCTATCTTATCTTCATTGCAGAAAAAATTTCAGCTTTTGTGTTACGGTGTTAATTAAAGTCACTAGTCAATGTCGTGACGGCTACCGGGACAAGGAGCAGTTGCTCCCCCAACTTTTTTGGCTTTTTGTCAAATATTAGATTTTTGTATTTTCTATTGGTCCTAAAAGTTAAACGTTCAAATATTGTGTTGCCCCCTCCCCCAGAAACGTTTTCCTTTCTATGGCATTGTTAGTTCGTAAAATGCTACGGAGCGCAGTATAGTTTTGGGTTCGTCATGTGTCCTTAATTGGGTGCGCTCCTTTTTACTTCCTAAAACAGTGCTACAAAGGAACTTTTGCGATATTATTAGTAATATTCATATTCATTATCATACAATCAATCAATTGCTTTTTACTTTTAGGAATTGAGCAGAAGACACTACACTTTCAGAAGCAAGATTGGCGAATATCACCAAACAGCACAGGTATGGATTATTTTGTGTATTTTTGCAATTTACCTAACCAGAGTATGACAGCAAATGCTACTAATCTATAGCCCTGTTGATAGTTGCTGTGTAATTGCGATTGAAGGATAGTGTAGTTTTGCCAAACTCTTGAATGGTAGAAATTTTAAACGTTTTTTGACGAGGAATTTTCACTTGAAACAGAGGCTGAAGTTCATGAAAATAAGGAGGAGTTCTTAATCTGTTGTATGTCAAATACAATAAATTTTAAAGATAAATTTTGATTAAGATATTAAGATAAATTTTGCTGAGGCTCAATGTTCTTAAATTTATAATATTTTTAGGCTGAAATGTTCAGGGAGCATTCGTGTTTAGAATCATTCATGCTTGTATAGTTTAAGTAATTTGTATAGCAAGTAACAGTCACCGAAAATAGTTTCATGATACTAAATGCGGTGTTAAATTTTTTGAAATGGATTTGAGGCTGAGTATGTTCTTAATTTGTTCTTATTTTTTTGACAATTGGAGCCTCGATGTTCTCCATAAAATATGTATTCATAAAAAAGAATGTAAAATAGAACAGGTAGCTGGAAAAGTACCCTTGTAAAAATGACATCCACATCATTTCTTATACAATTGTTTTCATCTTTATTTCATTTATCTTTGTTGTCATATTTTGAAAATCATACCTATTTTGCTCATCTGGGTCATCCAATTGTCATTGCGTGCAAAAATTTACAATTACAAATATGCTTTTGAGGTATATTACAAACTTTGTTATATTATAAACTTTGAATTATATATAAGAAATGTCTTGAATAAAAGTTCATTAAATCTTTAATTCATTAAAAACCAACAATGGTCGCTAATTATCGTGCCCCCCACTGAAAAATCAACTTTCGTGACGTCATAGTGACGTCATAACCACGCAGGGGAACGAGGGAATCATGTAATAAATCTAACAAACAACTAAACTGTTCATCACTAAATGATGTAAAAAATTGTTCACAATTTCATTGTAAAAATTTTACGTGAATTGAAAGTCTTCGAGCTTCAACGCTTTAGAAATGTCTCTAAGCCAACGCTCTGTCCCATAACGTTGTCCATAAACTGTTTCTTTCTCATCTTGCTATTGTTGACATCGATGTTGCTAAATTGCCTCGCTAAAATAAGAAGAAATGGGAATAAGAATAAAACACCCAGAGATAAAGTACGGGTGATAGATTTCATAAAACAAGGTTCTAGTTCAAAACTTACAAGTTTACAAAGGAAGAGCAGAACATTTGAAATTTACATTTAAGGAAACTTTACAAAGAAAACGATTCTGATGATTACAATGGGCCAATAGATAATTCCACAATAGATGGTGGCAGACAGGGAGAAATAGACGTGGAAATTTCGTTCGATTTGCGAATCATTAGCAGTTCTATAGGCATTCCATAATCGAATACAATGAGTCTTGGTAATAATTTCCTGCTCCACCTTTTGCGGAATTGTCTATTGACAAAAGTTCTCCTGAAATTTTGAATCCTGCGCAGATGTTCACATTTCTCACATCTCACATTTCTCCATTTAAAAGGCAGGTGGGACCATATTTGCCAGTGCACTTTCCGTGTATTCACAACAGATGATTTTCGCTAACTATAGACGCTTTCAAAATATGTTTAAAAAGAGCAAAATAAGACAAAGAACTTTTTATTTGTAAAATATTTAATTAATTTTATTAGACACCTACTTTAATTTAAATTTCATAAAAACATGTAAAAACAAGTAAATAGGAGGTCCACACTACCAATCTTGCTGCCAGTAGCTGCACCTCTTCTAAGAAATAAAATTGTATGTATGTGCGTAGGTATGTGTGTATGTATACATGTATGTGTGTATTTTTCATTACACCAAGCGCATGTTTTTAATAGCTCCTTTCATTTGATCGGAGAACAGTACACTCAGATTTCGGTCAGTTTCTATAATTATCCCTCAAAGAGTCTACCAGGCAGGTAAGAAAATTCTAAGATGCCCTTGTCTTTGTTCTAAAAGCCGTTAAGAAATTTCTTCATGAATCACCTGATGCAGGAACTACTCTGTAATGCTGTGATTAAACATGGAATTTCGTAAATATTTATACTTTTCTTAGTTTCCTTGTGTGATTAAGCCAGGAATTTCGTAAATATTTATACTTTTCTTAGTTTCCTTGTGCGGTTAGACCCTGGTGTGATTAAACCAGGAATTTCGTAAATATTTATACAATTCTTAGTTTCTTTGCGTGATTAAACCAGGAATTTCGTAAATATTTATACATTTCTTAGTTTCTTTGCGTGATTAAACCAGGAATTTCGTAAATATTTATACATTTCTTAGTTTCCTTGCGTGATTAAACCAGGAATTTCGTAAATATTCATACATTTCTTAGTTTCTTTGCGTGATTAAACCAGGAATTTCGTAAATATTTATACTTTTCTTAGTTTCCTTGTGTGATTAAACCAGGAATTTCGTAAACATATGTACATTTCTTAGTTTCCTTGTGTGATTAAACCAGGAATTTCGTAAATATTTATACTTTTCTTAGTTTTCTTCTAAAGATAACTTCAACTGCACGTGCTGTGGGTACTTAAATAGAAAAAACGCCACACTTTTTGAGTTAGAAATTTCAACAATGCAATACTTGATTCTTCAATTGACGAGATAAAAGTTTTAAAATGGTCTCAAATTAGGTAACCTACTTGTAAATTAGAATGTTCCATTCCTTCATATCCAAATGGTCTCTCAGAAGTTGAGGTGAGGATGAAGATTTTTTGGGACCAGGTATATGCCCTATTTTTATCTAATTCTCTTAGGACTTATTTAAAAAGTTTAACACTTTTCACAAAAATGGGTATACGATTGTAATGATGTTTATGATTCATAAAACAAAACCACTTGAATACGAGAGCAAATACATGTTCGAAAACTAGATTAGCTAGATCTGCAGGTAATTACGCTTAGTACCAGAATTTCGTAACCACGTTGTTGCCAGGGATATTTTTCAAAGAAGAATTTCCTTTGAATCCCTGGCAACGAGGTCAGAAGTTTTGTACCAAGGGTGGCAGCTGATTGAAAAAGTATAGCCGAATCAGCATATTCAAATACATTTGGTTTGTCAAATGATATGATCATAATTTGTATTTGCTCTCGTATGAGTGTGGGCCAAGTTGAGGATAATAGCGTGATTACAGGTAGATTGATTTTATTGCCTGATTAGATGCCTCATATCTCGTGTCATCGCCAAACAAAAATGAAACAAATCCAGGCCGGCTTTTCTCGGCTTGTGCCATCACTATTCGAAAGTCAGCTTCCGAAACGAGAGACAAATCATGGCGCATGCGTCGTATGTCAGCCTGGGATAGTGGGTCGACGCCTCGTAACCTGAAAAGAGAATAATTTTTGATTTTTTTTATTTTTATTAAATATTAAACTTCAATTTTGGACAGACAAATGTAACAGACAAATGTAACAGACAAATGTAACAGACAAATGTAACAGACATATGTAACAGACAAATGTAACAGACAAATGTAACAGACAAATGTAACACGGCTTGGACGGACAAATGCTAAGCAGTTATGACATATGGATAGTTGTTGTTTAATAACTACCTTCATTAGAATTGAAGCGAAGAACTGGAATCATACAAAAGTTTCTCTGTTTATTTTTTATTGCCACATTTCCTCATCCTCGATCTAAACCTATCAAGATAAGGCCTAACTTATGTAACCCTGGTTAAGAAATGAATAACTACTTACGATTTTGCCTCCACATATGAAATCAATGTTGTTGCCTTTTGGTCGAGAAGTCGCACGAAGTCATGTATATATCGTTCACGAACAGATACGCGATTTGGCAAAATGAAGATCTACAATCAAAATTCAAAGTAAAAATGAAGATGTATGGAAACACACCAAATTTGAGTAACTGCTAAAAGGTATGTATCACTTTAGAGTATTTTGTCAATTGTGGCTTAAATCTTAAAAACCAGTCACACACAAGACATAAATACCATACCAAAGTGGGAATAGTGACGCACGTCAACGCATGCCATCTCTAGATGCATGACATGACAAATTATGATGGCAAATTTCCTTTTTAGAAACGTATTTTAAAGTGTTGTGTATTGTTTTTTGTACTTTAAGAGCGAATGGTATTTGTCATGTGTCTGAGGATAGCCAATACTATAGTCTACAGACTGACCAAAATGCCTGACCCAAGTTAGGTAAAAGTTCATCCGCTCAAATGGTTGCCCAGTAGGGTGTCAACTGGGCCTATGAGAGAACGTTTGGTCAGAATGCAACATCTTTATACTAATTCAAACCATCTATGTGTTCATAATTACAGTATCATCTGGCTGCTTATATTGATATGCGCCAGGTTTTACAAATATCACCAATTGGCACATATTAGCTAGTCACGACTTAAACATTTTTGCAAGGTTACGAGACCCAAACTTTAGAGTGGTGCAAAATTGCAAAACAAGGTAAAAGATCAAAACAGTTACAAGGAAATCAACACAGAATGACTGAGCTGTTACTAACTTCAGAAACCAAGTGCTGTACCATTATCGAAATATCGTCAACGTCATGAAAAAGACCCCTGCAATGAGAAAATACAGTAAATATAATCAAATGCTGCTGTGCTGATTTTGAAATGAAATTGGATTTTAAACATGATGATATCGTGACTGATTTGATTCGAAACTCTGCGTTCAAAGAAAAACTGCATTCAAAGTTATAGTTTCCGCAAATTAGAAAGTTATTTTGAATTTCAGCCTGCTGTTAGAGAAAAATAACTTAATGATTTAAAATAAAAATCTGGTATTTTGTAGTTTAGTTATCAATGGTAATTAAATTTCGATTGTTTGCAACAAAATTCACCTTTAAATCATAGTAAATTATATTACAAACAATGTTGCGGAGGAGGTGTTTTCATTCTTTCCAGTTGAGAGAGTTTCGCTTTGTTCTCGAGGGATAATCACTTTGAAACCAGCGTGTAAATTTCACTATTGTTACAAACTTCGCCTTCGCTTATTCGATATTAAGACATGATTTTATAAATTCAAAGAATGAAATTTACTTTGTTGGGTAAAGTGGCATTTCTTCTCCTTCAAGTAACTGTTTTAATTCAAGTTTGAGGAACTCTATTCGTGTGATGTTGTGTTTTTGAATCTCGCTGGTTTGCCTTACTTCTCTGCTATCAGTGTCAATGAATGTCGTTGGTAAGCTACTTAAGATCACATCTTTACTTTGAATATTACTATCGGAGGAAGCCTGTCAAGTAAAAAAATAGCATCATGAGCATACGAAGCATATCAAGATGATTTAGGTTAACTTGAACATCAATCTTTCATTTTTATTAGTCACAATTCATTTAGTGACGAAAGGTACATTTACCAAAGCAAAGATGAGAATATTTTTGTCTTTTCGACTCCTTTCGACTACTTTAGACGAAAAAGGACGAGGAACATGTCTTACAACTTCGAAAGATAAATATTGCTATCCGAAGAGGTCTGTCAAGAAAGAAAAACATCATAACATCATGAGCATAACAGAGGCAAATTTAGTAACAATAGTGAAATTGACACACTGGTTTCAAAGCGATTATCCTTCGAGAACAAAGCGAAACTCTTTCAACTGGAAACTAAAAACATCTCCTCCTCAACATTATTTGTTTTCGTTTTCCAGTTGAGAGTTTTGTTTTGTTCTAGAGGGATAATCGCTTTGAAACGAGTGTGTCAATATCACTATTGTTACAAAATTAGCCTCTGTTTGTGAGCATACAAAGCATAGCTACCAAGTCCATTCAAGTTAGCTTAAGCATCAATACTTCTTTTTTATAAGTTGCAATTCATTTAGAGACGAAAGGTACCTTTACCAAAACAAAGATGAGAATATTTTACTTTTCAGCTCAGAGTTTCGTTTCTGGCCAATGAAAAGATAAAAACTTTGCTTGAAATGGCAAAGGGCGAGGAGTGTATCTTAAAACTCCAAGAAATGTAACTTTTCGACATGACATATAGTTTATTGTATATTTGGTTCTTGGCATGGGAATCTAAACAAAGCACAACTTTTCTTTATCAAATTAGCGCAAAATGCAAAATACGGTATTGAGCGAGTAAACACGGTACTTAGCGAGTAAATAGGTAATAATTGAATACCGTTATTTGGAACGTCGCAATGGTGGATATCAACCGTTGCATGACATAAAGTCACGTGGGTAAAACCGATCTGTAGGGAATTCAGTGGTAGATGGGAGACTAGAATCATATTTTTCATTAAAACGTCAACTAGCATTCCTTCTTTGGAGCTTCGATTATTGTACAGTTCCTAGAAAACATATTTTTAGGGTATCATATTTTCCTCAAAAATTTAACATACACGCATTAGCCCTTGAACAAAGAGGTCCCTTTCGTATTTGCAGTCATCATATCCACTTGCATATCTCGAGCAAGCTCTTTCATTTGGTTTGAGGAAACTTGCCAAAGTGTTCACAACCTGAGAAAAGAAACAATATTGCAGTTCCATGTTCTTTAACCAAAAAGGAGAAATGCGCTATAGTAACATAATAGGATAAGGGAATGTGAAGCTGTACAGCCTATTCAACAAGCTTGTTAAAACGATTAAAGATCTAATACGGCAGTGTATATTTATTCTTAAATATATATGCTACATCAAACAATTTTTCAAATTTTTTTAATGATCTTGATTCTACAACGCTGGCTGGATTTTTCCGGATCGTTGTGTTCGACCAGTACATTTTTAGTTCATGACCTGTAACTTCTGAATAATTTTGTAAGGTAAAATCATTCGAGTGTTGCTAAGTCAATGTCTCTGTGTGATTTCATTCAGTGAGGATAATATACAGTGATGTTTTTAGATAACCAAGTATTTTGAATGTTTTGCTAAAATCTACACTGCTGAGCCTCGGAGAATGAACCAAAATAATCACATTCCAATAGAATACATACCAGGTTAACATATTTCTTTTCCACACCAATAACAACAGTGCAGCCACCAGTCTGGAGGTGTGAAGTAATTGCCCTTAAAACAAAAATATCATCAACTTCATTTCTTCATTTTTGAAGTGTATCAACTTCAAAAATAATGTCATACGTGCATTCATAAAAAATAATTTTGAATTTCTGGTGCTTTCATATTGGACCTCTTTTTACTAATTTTGAATTTCTTCATTTCTCAAGAGTAAAATCGATTGTTTTTACGGCAATAACACTTGTTTATTAGCCTGTATGCGCCTGGTTTACAGGGAATACAGTGAATAGTGAACGCCAATTCTTGTCCGAAAACAATGAAATTTCGTAGTCCTTCGTTAGGTCAGCATCTGCTGTAATCAATTGCATCTCTGTTCAGAGATAAACATTTTAAGGTGCACTTCACAAGCCGACTCCATTGCATTGATGAGTCCGGGATGAAACAAAAACGCCGAGTCGGGGATGAAACAAAAACGGCATGAAATCATCACGGTATGGGAACTTATCGCTTTTCCCTAATAAAACCGTCTGCATGATACGGGTATAGTTTCGCGACAGCTAGGGTTTATCAATACTGGTTGGTCGAAAATTATACGAAATCATGTTAGTGTGATGTGTTTGCATGATGCTGTTTTCAAGTCAAACATGTTAGTGATAGCGTCCCATTTTCCTTTCGTGACGATTTGCCAGCCAATCCGTCACCTTTTCGTGCGGGCATCGTGTAAACGAGGTCTTAAAAATCAATTTTCTAATTTGTTGAAATTTGGCGAGATAAAGAGACAGAAATCCTCTATGATTTCTTCTCAAAATGTGTAATTTTGTTTTTTCAGCGTGCAAATAGCTTGCAATTGGTGCTGTAAAATTGGTGCTGTAAAGTACAATGTTTTCAAAAGTTTCAAAATATAAGTGCAAGGATTTCATAACTGGGCACATACTCACCGCATGAGAAATTTATTTTCGTCAAGTCTTGCACCAACTACTTGATCATTACTTGAGAAAACAGTCTCTGCAATCTAAGGCAAAACGAATCAATCCATCCGATTTAAATCCACGAAGAAAAATTACTGTTTTGAAAGGATTCATTTAAAGTCTAAATTGTCAATTCCTCTCGCATTTTAATTTAGCTTGAAAGAACTAAAAAAACTAAAGAGAATATAATTGTCATATGACACTGAAAAGTAGAGGGATAATAGCATTTTATTTTGATAATAGTGAGAATGATCATATGATATTAGTAAGTAGTAGGGATATTAGTGATAATGATTATATGATATATTAGTAAGTAGTAGGGATAATAGTGATAATGATCATATGATATTAGTAAGCAGTAGGGATAATAGTGATAATGATTATATGATATTAGTAAGCAGTAGGGATAGTAGTGATAATGATCACACGATATTGGTAAGTAATAGGGATATTAGTGATAATGATTATATGATATTGGTAGGTAATAGGGATATTAGTGATAATGATTATATGATATTGGTAAGTAGTAGGGATAGTAATGATAATGATAATATGATATTGGTAAGTAGTAGGGATGATAGTGATGATGATCATACGATATTAGTAAGCAGTAGGGATAATAGTGATAATGATCATATGATATTAGTAAGCAGTAGGGATAATAGTGATAATAATCATATGATATTAATAAGCAGTAGGGATAATAGTGATAATGATCATACAATATTAGTAAGCAGTAGAGATAATAGTGATAATGATTATATGATATTGGTAAGTAGTACTCATTCAGTGACAACTCATCAGATTTCAGAGTAGATGAGAAATCAAAGAGCTTTGGCAAACAATGTTTTCATAACTTACGTTCAAATAGGGAATTGGTAATTTATTTTCTTCAATGAGTTCTGCAGCAGAAACCAAGCTTTTTAAGTGAAATGAGAAGTTGACAACTGAATTTGTGAGATCCTGAGAATGGCAAAGAACATATCATAAAATAGCAGTGTATGCTGCGCAAAGAGACATAATTGGGTAATTTTATTTGAATTTTACTCTAAATGCAGATGTATCAGTTTTAACATCAGGATGTTTTAATTAAAATTTTCCCATATACAAAGCTAAATCAGGGTAATTTGCAGCATGATTTAAATAATTAATATTTCTAGTAATTGGTTACATAAAAAACGAACTTTGACCAGTCATTTTAAGAATGAAAAATCAGCAATCAATGTCATGAGATTTAAACCCACATAAGAACACCAGCTCATGGTTTTGGTACCCATTTTGGTTGAGATGTACACCACATAATAATTACACTAGTGGATTATTTGACAGAGTGAATACCATTGGGTGTATGAGAGCTATGGTATGTAGTTTCCTGCTGATCAAATAGTATTTTTTGATATTTTGCAAGCTGCCAGTCAAACAGTCAATTTATATAAAAAATAGGAATAATAGGAATAAAATACAGTTGTGTTATTTAGGAAAATATGACTGTCATTCATGATCTGGTAACATCAAAAAAAATTAGCACTTAAAATATGCAAGTGGCATACTTCCAGACTGCAACTAATAAACAAAGCATACTTTTTCTTGCAGTATTCTTAATTTCATCACAAGCATTCTGATTTGTTTGTTAAGAAAATATTGCAGTTCCAAATATCTGTCCAAATCTTCTAATGCCATGATGAAAGCAAGACTGAAAACTGTTTGCCCTGCTTTTGACATGCCGAGAAATATCGATGCATAAAAAATATATCCTCTATCAGACAACACATAAAACTTGGTGTCACTATTTCCTTCTTCTCTGACACGACAAAGTTCTCCATTAAGAGTATGACTTGACACAAAGCTGACTATTTCGGGAGTCACTCCAAATTTCTCATTCCCATGCCACACCATTTGAACTCTTGGCCCCATAATATTGTCCCAGTATGACAGCATTACTCCACTAAATAGAGTGGAATAAACACTGGATTTTGGTATTGAGCTTGGAGATATATTGCCTGATAGTGACATTGCTATTGTATTTATGTGTGTGTGCGTGTCTGTGCCTTTCTTTATTGAATCTGTTTCAGCAGTTTCTTTCTTTCTTGTTGTGTTGTCTTATTGTTGTGTTTTGTCTGTCTGTCTTCTGGCGTTCTTTAATAATCTTTTTCTGCCATGATATGATGTTTCCTTTTTTGGCAGGTCCTGGACCTGATGAGCAGGCCACTTAAGTTTCTTGCTAAATTATTCAACCACTGCAAATTCAAATCTACTGATAAGGCCTTCTTCACAAAAGTAGCACCATAATGTTTGCATTTGGCTCTCCATCATTTGAAGAAGATTTGTGTTTGCTGCTTCCTGCTTGAAATATCTCCTGTTGTTGTTGTTGCTGGTTGTTGTTGTATTTCATATTGTCAAAAGGATTTTGTTTTTAACTCAGCTCATTGTTGGATAGTAACTGTCCCCTGGGGCCCGGTGTAATAAGATTATTTGCATGGTTACCAAATCTGCGTGGGCCCATGCGTAATCCTTTTTTGCATAGACCCTATGCAAAAACCAATTTGACATATATGCATAATTCCATTTCACATGGACCTGGCGCTTTTTGCAGTATATACCTTTAAAAATATAAAAAGTAGAAGGCTGCTCTGCTGTAAATAGTGAAGGGGAGGGGGGTCTCGGTCTCGGAATATATCATTAACAGCACAGGGGGTACACAGTACTTTTCATTTGGGGGGGGGGGGAATTTTTATTTCATTTTTAATTTAAATTCTATTCATTTCTCCCTATTTTTAAGAGCAGCATTTTTTATTTCAAGCTTCAATGCAAAATCAGTATCCTATCAAAAAAAACATCCTATGTAGGTTAGCTTTATGCTTACAGAAAACAGTCTTTTATTTTGTTTCAAATAAAAAATATTTTGAATTAAAAAGATATTATGCATTGTTTTGTTTAGTATCTCTTTAGGGTATTATCTGTCCAATTTTGGGGTTACTTAAAATTTGTTGTCTGATATTTTTTAGTCTGAAAATCAATTTTCCTTCAAGCCGCCCGGAAAAGACCCTTTTGTGTTAGTTATTTTGATTTTAAATTAAACCATTTACCAAACAATTAAATAATTGACTTCCTACAATAGAAAAATACAACGACAAATAACTGTTAACAGAACAGTTATTTTGCAGATAAAATTGTACACATGGAACACAAAATTATTCACCCTCAAGAATCATGTCTTCTTTAATTAAACACGTTCATAATTAAGACAATTACTTGAATTAATCAAAGACTTTAATATCAAAAAGAAACTCAGTATACCCAGAATATTTTGCCTAAACGACCTGACTTTTCATGGTAAAACGAATCGATTGAAAACAAAAACCTATTCAGATCGTCTGAAAGCACGTTTTCTATTACGGTAGGTAGTTGAAATTACCAAAATGTTTCATATCTAAGAGAAATGTAGGCCACGCAAAAAAATTCAGGCTCAACAACCTGAATTTTTTTGCGTGGCCTACTTTTTTCATGGTAAAACAAAT
>JAYJMH010012868.1:0-22477 GCA_036873815.1 Phacellophora camtschatica | reverse complement strand
AAGACTAAGTGAACAATTTGGCGGCGATGGAATCTGACTGCTTGTTCAATTTTGGCTTCAAATCTTTAATGAACAAGTTGCATTAATATGCGCAATACCATTATATCTTTGGGATTGTATTTTCGTTCCATTGCATTTTTAGGTCAGCTCAAGAATTCCTTGGACACACCTTCCTAATCGAGTTAGATGGTGATACTAAGCAGGCATTAACAGTCCACAAACAAGGGGGAATGCTTGATCAAGAAAAACATAAATAACCAAAACAAAATTACAGAATGTTACGATAACGATACAGAACATATAAAACAAAGACGAAGAATAAAATAATGGCAATCCGTATTTCCTCTAACACACGCCTCGCCTTACTTTTTAAACTCCTTCCCGGAATTAACGCCTCCACTTTCAAAATAAAAATGGAAATGAACGCCGCACCCGCCAGAGTGGCGCTTCAAAGAAAAGTATTAAAATATTTTAATATTTTAAAAATATTAGTATGTAGAATAATATTTTAAAAATATTAGTATGTAGAATAAATGCATCAATTTACCTGTCCGGATACTGCAGGCCCACTTTCTGGAGTGGCTGCTGCTGCTTGGGCATAAGGAGAGGCATCATATGATGCAATATCTTGTCTTACTTCACCTTTAACAAAAAATCAGGCTAAAAAACATCAGAAATAAATAACGAATATCATTTAAATTGAATAAAAACAGAAACGATGAAAAAAACGATAAAATTGATAAAATCCTTGTTGCTAATATTTCGCCCTGGCATACTACAGGGCTTCTTCAAAGCTAAAATGATATTTACGTCGGTGGACCATAGATGTCTTTTTACGTCGTTGGACTATCATTCAAATGTTGTGGGTATGGTCTGGGGGTAAAATTTAAATCCTTTCACGCCCGAATTTATTTATGCTAAACTGGCAAATCATGTGCAAGTTTCATTTTCCAGGGGGTGGCAATGAAAACAAACTTAATTTATATGATAAACGTATGTCGAAATATCTTAAATTATTGTAAATTTCTATCCGCGTTTACCTCCTGAAAAAATGATATTTTACGTAATTTATCAGTGGGTCATAAAAGTTAAAGGTTAATATTGTTTGTCATCGATATATTTATGTCTGGACAATGGAATGGGAGACTAAGGCTCAAAAGTGATGTTGGCTGGTGATGGGCATTTGGGATATCAAAAAAGTCAGTCGCACCAAAAAATTAGATTGATTGTTGATTTTCGTAAAGCAAAAAATTGAAATGAGTTCAGAATAAATAGTTCAAAAGTCGCCTTTTCAACTTATAAATATATTGTGGATATCAAAAATAAATTTCTCATTTTCAGCAGCTTGCCATATTCAGTAAAATTTTGAGTTTTCAATATTGTGTACGCTATCAGACCAACCTGTTCAAAATTCCAGTCACTTCCTCCGGTAAAAATGGAGAATAGACAAAGAAAAAGTTCCACTAGACAGAGACAAATTACCTCCATAGACCATGGGAACCTCCTCTCTGCGGTGACCCATACCACCACCATATCCACCACCATAACCCCAACCATGATTGTTCTGAATTGGTGACTCCCCATCCCATCCGTGACCGAACCCACCGTGTCCGGAATACTCTCCTGGGATACCGGACACACCTGATGACATATGAGGAACTCCTGGATGACCAAGCCCCATGCCTCCAACATTATCAGCAAATTCGGTACTCGCACCCAATGAGCCAATCAGCTGTCTTTGATTATTTACGTCAATCATCGATTGTTCTTCGGGCATGGCAATATCTTGGCGGGAGTTTGCATGTTGGGTCTCTGCGAAGGAGTATGAATGTTTCATTTGTCCCTATATGTACAATAACGATTCTGTGCGCAAAGGGAAATGATTTTCGAATCTGAATTTCGAATTTCGAATCAATGCATTCACCATTATGCTACGAATAGCATCAGCCATTTTCGTCGGTTTCATTACTTCATTGAGACACGTTGCTCAAGAATCTAGATGGCCTCCCTCCCATGACACCAACCTTCTTCAACAAGAATGTAAAATAGGCATGGAACCCACACTACCCACAATATCGTGTATAAACACCTCAAAAGGCATGGAAGTAAGATAGTTAATACTTCTACATTAAAGGTTACTCTTCATCAAAACAAAGTTTTTGCGGTATGGCAATTTCAGCAATGCTAAGTAACATTATGGTTAATGGTCAATGCATTGAAATAAAGAAATTCTGGGAATTATATTTCATAACACTCTATCCTAAACGCGAAACCAAATCATTGACTTTGTTGAGGTCAGCATCAGACAACAAATTTAAGTTCTAAAAAATTCATCGATTTGCGAAAATTGAATGACGAAAATGTGTGTGTTTACCAAAATAAAATAGCAACTTTTGAATTTTAACCGATTTTCACGAATATGTAAGCATTTGTGGATGAGATACAATAAAAATGCTTGAAGATAGCATTCCGCACATTTCAAGCATGTATCACACAAATACATGAATCACATTGTCAAAAGCGCTGCAGAAACTGTAAAGGAACTTTCATTATTATTTACCTCACAGAATGGATGAAACACCAAAATCGAGAAAACCTCCCCCAATAGATACATCATTGAAACTCTTATTTTAAAGTAATATTTTCAAACAGAGTTCAAGTCAATTAATTCAAGGCTTTGTGTTATATTTTTAAAAATTACGTGCTTACACTATACAATTATTGGTGTTCCATTACATGAAGCAGCATTAGGTAATGATAATAATGCAAAGTGAGCGAAAAAGGAGAAAAAGCAACGCCAAATAGCACACGAGAAAAAAATATATAAAATCAGTATTTAAAAAAGCGTTAAGTGTTTAATTATTAAATATTGATTCGTAATGTGTATTTAAATTAGTAATAAATGCTTTTGCATCGATAAAGAATCAAATAATTTTGCATCAATCAAGAATCAAATAATTTAAAAGTTAGAATGTGCAGTTTGAGTAATTGCCAAGTGATTTATAACGATTTATAAAGAGTTTAACAATATTTTGTCAATTGTTATGACTTGATAATTATAATTATTTATTAAAAACAAGCCTTGAATAGTTAATAATAATTACTACTAAAGCACCTCCATTAAAATATTCACTAAAGATATTTTCAAACAATGTTACCCTTCACATCCCCCTTCCATTCTATCCAACTTTTCTGTGAGGTAAAAGATAACGAGCAGTTCCCTTACCTTTGTCCGATTCTGTTGGGATGCCAGACTTGGATTGACCCTCATTTTCGAAATTGTGCCCCCAGCCAGCACCAGGTCCATATCGATGTGAACCAAAATCACCCCATCCATTGTTCCAGCCGCCTTCCGTGTTACCAGCCATGAGGGCCATTTTTGTGCCCCAGGCTGGATTGTAATTTACTGGGCCACCGAATGGTCTGGAATTGCCAAACCCAGCAGGATCAACCACGCTATCATCCCCGTATGGCCCCCACCGCTTTGCATTCCTTTGTTGGGAAAGATAAGACTCCTTCGTGGTGGGAATTTTATTTCTGTTTGACCAATAACTAGAAATTCCGTGCTCACCACTTGGTGCAAATCCACGCCTGAAACCGCCTGCATCGTCGCCAATGTCAGCATTTATTCCGTCACAGTTGTCAATACATCCATGTCCTTCGCCACCAAATCCGCCATCAAAACCGCCACCTTAATAAAAAATAGCATCTCCTTATATAACAACAAAATTTTCAAAAAAATGTATTTCACGTACAGGGTTGCACAATAAATGTCCTAACGTTTGCAAAGCCCTTTTACAAAATTACAAAGGCTTTCCTACCATAGATTACTTTCAAACTAGAAAACAATTTCCATCCTATTTAGTGAGCAAACATTTAAAAAAAATTATTTTGGAAGTCAAAAACTCGTAAATAGCTAAACATTTGAATTTAATTCTTTTTCAAATTAGAATTGACGATCATATTGCTGTGACACTATCAATTGATGTAGTCGAATTAACATAAAATTACAACTAAATCAACAAAAATAAATTTTCATAGACTTCTTCAAATTCACAGCTAATTAATTTGACAGTGGAATATTTGATCAAAGTTTTGGTTTGCGGAAATAGTACATACAAACAGATTTCGTTCAAAAGATCAACTTTACGTTGTGATAACTCAAGTTAATATGAAGCTCATTCTCACATTTACCTTCCGAGCATGTCATGTGTTACGTTGTTTATCAACAGGACACGTGCCCTCTCTCCGGATGAAGAGTTATCAAGAGTTAACAATTCTCAAAAGTTATTATTACCATGTCCACCACCACCACCAAGTCCGCCAAAACCACCACCGCCGCCAAGACCACCACCGCCGTGCTCACCACCAAATCCACCGAAACCACCACCATCTCCATGTCCACCACCACCTCCATGCTCACCACCACCACCACCACCATGGTGATCGCCAAAACCGCCGGCAATATTATAACCAGATAATCCAGTATGAATTCCAGGAACTCCTGGGAATCCAAGTCCAAGACCTCCCATTCCATCTCCGAATAGCGAGCCTCCTGCCATGTTGCCAATGACTTGTCTGGCGGCACATTTATTATCGCCGTCATCGCATGCAATATCCTTGCTGATCATTTGTCTTGCCATGGCACCCTCTTGCTGAGGTTGTGCTACGCCATGCATCGGTGAAACAAAATAAGCAGTAGGCATTAAGAGATAATCTCTGCATTGAACAGCATCAGCTTTTTTCTGTTTCTTTCCTTTTCCAACTTTGGACTTTTTATGCCCTCCATGAGCATGATGCCCACATCCCCAACTGTAGCCATAAGCAAAAAAGGGATAATCTTTGTTATAGATATGAGCTGGTCCCCATTGATGACTGTGCCCCCATCCATGGTTGACAGCAGGATATGTTAATATTTGTTTTGTGTCAGCTTTAGCTCCTTTTGCCTTCTTCTTATCAGTTTTCTTGTCCTTTTTCTCGTCTTTTTTCTCTTCTTTGTCAGCTTCTTCACTGTCATCTTCATTCTTTTCATCTTCCTCTTTTGCTTTTTGAATGCTACTTTTGTTTTCTGCTATTTCTGTCTTTTCTTCATTGTTATTTCCATCCCATTGTTTTGCCTTCTCTTCTTCTTTCTTCTTTTTTTCCTCTTCTTTCTTCTTTTTTTCCTCTTCTTTCTTCTTTTTTTCTTCTTCTTCTTTCTTCTTCTTCTCTTCTTCTTCTTTCTTCTTCTTTTCTGCTTCTTTCTTCTTTTTTTCCTCTTCTTTCTTCTGCTTTTCCTCATCTTTCTTCTTTTTTTCTTCCTCCTTCTTTTTCTTCTCTTCTGCTTCTTTCTTCAACTTTTCTTCTTCTTTCTTTTTTTTCTCCTCTTCCTTTTTTGCTTCCTCTTCAGCCTTCTTTTTTTCTTCTTCCTCTTTCTTCTTCTTCTCTTCCGCTTCCTTTTTCATCTTTTCTTCCTCTTTTTTCTTTTTTTCCTCTTCCTTTTTCGCTTCCTCTTCAGCTTTCTTTTTCTCTTCTTCTTCTTTCTTCTTTTTCTTCTTGTCCTCTTCTTCAGCCTTCTTCTTAGCTTCATCTTCTTTTTTCTTTTTCTCTTCCTCTTCTTTCTTTGCTTTTTCCTCTGCAGCATCACCTTCGCCAGCAAAAGATACTTCTGTTTTAGCATCCTTATTATCGTCGTCACTAGACTTGGTTTCACTGCCAAACTGGCTGCTATCTTTGCTCTTTTCCTTATCACTTTCCTTATTTTCTTCCGCAGTATTTTCTTCCTTTTTATCTTCGTTTGCATTGGTCTTAGTATTTCCGCTGTCTTTTTCTTTTCCCTCTTTACCTTCATTTGCAGCATTATCTTCATTCCCAGCATTATCTTCCTTTTTATCTTCGTTTGCATTGGTCTTAGTATCTCCGCTGTCCTTTTCTTTTCCCTCTCCACCTTCACTTGAAAATTGTTCTGCATTGCTATTATCTTCCTTTTTCGTGTTATCGTTATCTTTCGACGCTTCATTGTCCGATTTATCATTGCTCTCATTATCCTGTTCCGTACTAGCTGTATCTTCTTTCTTGTCATCACTCTCACCATCTGCAATTTCGCTATCTTTTTCAGGATTTTCATCTACGACGGATCTCTCCTCTGCACGATCATCGTCCTCGTCGTTATCATCTACCTTATGTTCTGCTTCGATAAAATTTTCAACAAAATTCTCGGTATCTCGATTTTCATTGGTCAATTCTTCGTTAGCAAAAGGCCTTCCATTTGAAAACCTTGCAAGCAATAAAACAGCAAAGAGCGAGGATATATAGAATACCCTCATCTCTAAACAAGATCCTATGGTATCTTAAAATTATATTTACAAATCGATAAATAGAGACAAAATTGTGAGTTTAGCACCAAAAGATCGATGTCTGGCCTGCAATTGCTTATGTCGATGATCTCAAACTGCTTTCCCAAAGCATGAATAATTTACATTGGTTAGTCGGTCAAGGTCACTCGTGTTCACTAAGGCAGTGAGTTTCATGGTGGCAAGATTAATCAGCGACATGGACCTGGGATAATGCCAACGATCCCATTACACGTATTGCCTTTAAGAATGAAGACATGAATGAGAAAATAAAATCTATAAGGGAACCGAGTGACGTAAAGGGGCATGAATTGATTTTTGTGAACAAAGCAAGAACAAATAATAGGATAATTATTCTTTTAATACTTGACGTTGAAATTTCGTTATTTTACGTTGGCATATCTAGTTTACAAGTCAATTCGGAGCCTGCTTTAAATGGTCTAAAAAGCAAGAATTTACTACAAATGTTTATGAAAAGACTAGCCTCATTTTTAACATTGGTGAAATTCCCATATTTGCAAAAAACGTTTAAACGTCTTATGGGTCCTTTGAGAGAGAAAGATGTAAGAATGACCATTCCCAGTCGAAATACAACACTAATCTCGAGACCAGGCTCTATTTCCGAAAAGGTATAGTAAGCCTGCGTATTTCTTAAGGCGGGGTGTAAATTTTGGGGTTCGTCAACAAATTCTTAAAAATGATTTCATTACACTCAACTCAAACAATATATTATTTCAAAATGTATACCATCCACATTTTTTGGTGAGAGATCTACAGTAAACCCAATTATTGGGGAGTACGTTTTCAATAAATCTATATCTTTGAGTAAAATCCCGTACCGATTCTCCCCCCCCCCTAAATATACATACACAAGAAATTTACAATTCAGTGATTGTTTAACCATGCATTGTTTAAATTAGCACGTGACGTGCGGGAAAATTATGAGAAAAACGTCTGGTTTAATATGGATAAACAAACCAGTTCAGTGAAGAAAAAGCAACTTGTTTGAATACTAATGAATTTCATACAGTTTGTGCACATAGGCCATAAGCAAGGTACACATGTGCTGAAAGCTCAAAGTCACAGTAAATTTATCAATGTCTTCAGCTTCGCTCTCTTCTGACGTAATCGTCAACTCTGGAGACTGGGCATCAATAAAGAGGTTTCGGATAACTTGTGAATCATTTGGTTGCAGCAACGGGTGATCGGGCACCTTTAAGTGCAGCAACGGGTGATCACGTATTTGTTTTGGGCTGATCAGTGCTGTCGGAGGCTGCTTCAAATCTCTGGGGTCTATCGTTCTCAATGCAATAGGGAGTCTATCGTTCCAGATGCTCCCAATTAGGGGGCTCATCTCAAAATGATAACAAAGGCTTGGGGACCGGTCATTTAATGTGGCGAGAGGGATTGAGAAGAAATTGGAGGGCTTTAAAATTTTAGTAGCTTGTAAGGGGAGTGTTTCAAAAAGTTGCTTTAATGTTGGGAATTGAACTTCACGTGTGTATTCGTAAATAGCGACGCGGAAAAGGATGGTGTTATTAGATTAGGTTGGATTAAATTAGATGCATAAAACACAATATATTTGTTAGAAATGTGTGTTAGAAAATAAAACTGGTTGTTAAAATGATTATGCTGAGAGAAGACTAAGGTCATATAAAAATAAACTTAAAAACACGAAACGTTTTTGTCAAAAAACAGAGCTACTTCCGTATTGTTTCAACTAAAAACGGTAAATTGATAATGAAAATGAAACATAGTAGAATTTTATAAATATGCCCAAGAGGCTCTACCAGGTGACGTGATCCCAAAAAACTATCTGCGTTGGCAGGGCTGTACCACAAAATCTGTCATGACTATAAATTTCAAATCGTATACAAAACAACGTCTAAAGGCTCAACTTAAAGTTTGGGATATCATCCAGTCATTTTCAACCACGTTTACCTGTCCAAAACCTGAAATTAAAATTAGCCCAATCTGCGAGCTTTTAAATGAATTTGAAGAAACATAATTTAATTCCAATTTATGTTAATTTCCAGTTTTGAACATGTAAACGATATCGCAGATGACTGGATGATGTCCTAAATTCTAATTTTAACCTTTTGACGTTGCTTTGAGGGCAGAATTTGAGATCTGTGTCCTCGCAGAAATCAAGCTACAGTCTTATAAACGGAAATATTTTTTTAGGGTCACTTGGTAGCATCCTTTACTCTATTCTATCATATTACGGCCCCTTTCTCCCTGTGCTAAAATTGAACGTTGTTGTTGTTGCTAAAATAATATTTGTTGCCAGTTGCAACCCATCGGACCAAGTAACCAGGAATACAAGTGAGTGATCTTTTTAGATCAAAGATTCATAAGCAGCCACTCGCAAATCAAACCCAACTTGAAACCAGCTAGCTTCCTGATCATTTGATTCACAAGCTTGTTCAGAAAGTAAAACAGGGGGGTACACTAGCCTTAAACCAACACCTGTTTAATGATAAAATTGCTTAAAACAATCACAAAAATTAAAGATTTTAATACAGAAATGTACAGAAACAAAAAACGCTTCATTTTAAAATAGTGCAGATATGACATTGCTCAAATTAATATGATTTTAATTGGCTGCTTACGATCCTAACTAAAATTGCACCAGCAGTCTACAGCTTTTCTTGTGTAACAGATGGAAGAGAATTTTCCCTTTTCACTCAAAGTGAAATTGCGCGACCAAAAGCATAAGACATCAAATTACTTCCACACTAAAATTACTGAACACTAACCAGAAAATTTACGACACTCACAATATTCTATCGATATCAAAACATTGAAGTTCTGAATATAAGACCGTTCCTCTACTCTGGGTTCAGTATTTCACGAAAATATAAAAATGGTGCATACCCCCTGGTCATGGTCACCAAAGACCAATTGCTACCAATTAATTATTCAATTGGATAAGAAGATACTAGTCATAACTATTATTTGTGTGATATCTGACACGAGGAATAACGCTCGTTTCTCGTCAGTTCTGAAAGAATTCGACAATGAAATTATCAATTACGATTTTAACGTTAATCTTAGCGATATCTTTCGCGAAATGCGAGGAAGAGCAAACCACTGAAGACGTGCTAGCTGTCGCTAAATCGTCAGTTTCGCCAAAAGCAAATGACGACGACAAATCTAAGATCGACAGCGAAACGAAAGAGCAACTCGCAGACACGACAAACGATGATGATGAACTGAAAACACAAACAAAACAAAAAGATTCGAAGGACGCGAACGAGAAAAAGGACTACGCCAAAATAGACGAAAACAACGATGAAGGGTCTGGCGATGCGGCTGACGACAGCGAAGATGACGGCGAAGCCGATAATGGAGATGAGTCGGAGGAGGACCAATCTACGATAAAAAGAGCCGAAGAAGGCAAAGATGAAGAAGTCAAAGAAGGAAAGAAAGGAAAAAAGGGAAAGAAATATATGGCCTATCCAATGTTTTATCCTGGTGATTACTTTGGCGGTGGAGGAGGATATCATTCAGGGGAGCACGGAGGAGGGCCACTTGGTTTTCATCCAGGATCAATTTGGCAATATCCTTATCCATATGTTCATCCAATGTACCCATCACCTTTCAATCCATGTGCTTGCAAATGCAAAGGTAAGATGGTGAAATTAACCATTTTCAATTGCTGTTGCTATTCATGACCATTAAAAATTTTCTAACAAATAATTTGCTTTTCTATTATAAAAATATTTTCAACCACACTAACACATAATATATTATTTACAAACATTATTTCATCCTTAGATTGCTTGAAGATTAGGCTCATAAAACCCCCATATGTATTGTACCCTCGACTCGATGTTGAACTTGAAAGTAGCTTTTTATACTAGCGACGAAACTTGCATTCCACAAGCCATATTTAGACTTTCACAGCAAATATACTCAAAATCACATAAACCGAATTGGCATCAATCAGCATAGAATCTGAACTATTTGCAAGTCGCAGGAACCGATATTTCTATGCGCTTTAATGGTAATTTAACTTTCCATTACCGACAATCAGTCACATAAAACGACACAATTAAAATATAACCATAGTATGTCACTGAAATGCACAGTTTCTGGTCATCTCAAGTTTTTGGAGGAAAATTTATTCAATGACTAGGGTATGCCAAAACTTAAAAATAGTATCAAAAAATCAGTTTGTTTATAAAAACCTGCTTGGATGACCTTTCAAATTAAACTGAAAATCAAAAGCGAAAATCCTTGTCGCATGTTAGCTAACTATTTCTTATAAATTTCTTCGCCAAACAGACGACAAAGAGAAAGAAAAGAGCAAAAAAGAAGACAAAAAATCAAGAAGAAAGCAACTTGTTCCAAGTCACTACTATGGTCCACCGAGCGCAGGATGGGGAGCATATCAACCTGGACACACCGGTGCTGGATGGGGAGCACCTTACTGGTACAAGTAAGTCAAAAATTGGAAAATATTATGGCGCGTTAACATCGAATAACAAACCAACCACAGACGAATAAAATAACAAAAACTCTAACATAAAATGATTCTTCATATATTATAATGAATGAAAAATGAAAACGAGAAGCAGCCCTTATTCATCAAAAATCGACAATTTCTTTAAAAAAGTTCATGTAACTAAAATCGACCTATTGGTTTTGGTTTAGTCAACATTTTTCCAAGTTAATTTGCAAATAAGATAAAAAATAAACAGGAATCAAATTTCTATAGTTAAATCGATTGATTCCTGGGACTTTTTCATGTTTGGCCCTATAAGTGAATAAGGGCTAAATAAAATGAAACAACATCACATTTGAGTGACTGGGCGTCTCGATATTTCGGCAAGTGTTTCGACGAAATTTCGACAATAACCTGTGTTATCGGTGATTTCGCCGTAGTTACATCGTTAAAATGCAGAAACAAAAGTGAAACAAACCAGTAAATGAATTTATAAGAAATTAACAAAAAGTAATACTTAAATGAAAAGTTCCTGAAAAATATTACTCACAAAACTAATGAAAATGGATTTTGATGCATAAGGCTGCTAGATCAACCTCAAATAAATCATCTCAAATTAATAGTAACTAAACTAACATTTAACCATTTCTCGTCAAATAAACCTAAATTTCCATATGTTGCAAAGGGAATTTGAGTTTCTGTGACTAAGAAAAGGTTAACGCATTACACATATTAATAGTTAACGTTAATGAAATTAACTTGTGATTGAATAATCTTCTAACAAAGAAAATATTGCATCAAAATCTCATTTTATTTTCTCTACTCTCCGGTTCAATCCAAATAATAAAATAATCAGTAAGCAATAATCTATAAATTTATTAAAAAATAACTAAAAGTAACTAAATGCTGATATTAATGAAATATAAAAATGGAAACACTTTAACTAAGAATCTGCATTTTAATGAAGCGGCTATTGGCTATAATCCATGGGGCACTTTATTGTGATGGGGACTGGAACTGCTGTTTAGATTTTCAAAAATAGCCCATCTCTGTCAACCTCGTACCGAAGGCTATTTCATTTAGGAAGAAATACACCTGCAAATTTTGAATAAATTTATACGAAATTGTCAAATTATGCCGCATAAAAAAAATTCCTATTTTGAATCCTACTCTGTTGTCCGTTTCTCATATTCAAATTTTGCAATCTTCGAGTGTTTGTTGAATATTCGAGATTCAATCGAATGTCGATTTCCAAGCTTATCGTTTCTCGTCATTTCTTATAAGCCAATGAAAACGCACAATGGCCAGGTAGGTACCAGGGGTATTTTATGGCACCCCAGGTAGGCACCATCTCTGTCTCACGTTGTTTATCAATGGGTCATATGACCGATCCCGGGGTGAAAAGGCTCACATCTGAAATTCTATAAATTAAAAAAAGCATAACTGAAAATCTATAAATTATATAATACAAGGATTACTGAAAATCTATAAATTATATCCGATCGTATGGTTCTCAATATTTGATGAAAATCAGTGACGATTTACAATATTGAATGGAAATCAGTGATATCAAGGGTTTCGTGACAAGAAACGAGAAAATACATTTTTAGCCTTATTTTGAGGAAAAGATTAAAGACATCCAGCCTCATTTATGGGTGAAGGTACGTCACAAACTAACTCGTTCCCAGGAATACCAACATAGCATTCAGCGTCCAAATCTTTGGAAGCAGTTTCTTCAACTTTCATGTTTTTCCCGTTATGAAAGAAATCTCCATGAACAAATATGATCAAAGAAATTTAAATAAATATGCAAAAATAATTCTCACGAAAATTTGAAAAACTAAGCGTGCAATTCATTTTATTTTAGAAACATAAAACTTTCTAGGTCCCGCTCGAGCAATGCCGAGAGGTGTGAATGTTATTCAATTTAGTTAGGAGAAAACAATGAGATAAACCATTTAAAGATTTGAACGCTATGTTAGGAATACCTTCATCAACAGAAAAAACCTTCACGTCAGTCGAATGTTGACACGAGATTCCATTCCTTTGTTTGAGCCAATGAACGCTCAAAAAATCCAGGTAGGTAGTCTGATAAAATTAGACCATACAATATTATGGACTAATCTTTTTATATAATTCCCAATTCCAACTTTTCCCTCCCTCCCACCTTAACATTGCACTCTTTCCGAGTCTGCTCTTTCCGAGTCTGTCCAAAGTGACATCAGCAGAGCCAGAGTGCGGTTTATTTGGGAAGAATTGGAACGAGGCTATAAGAGTTCTATTGTCGAACCTCGAATTTTCCATTGTTTGAAGTTCCAATTACGATTACAAGGCGGAAAATCAAAAGTCCAGAAATTTTCTTGTAACCCGGGAATAACATGGTAACTGGGGGATTGTTATAAGTCTTGCAACGATTGTAACCCGGGGGGTTGTAATAAGTGCAAGTGCGAAGGGGTAATTCCTTTTGAAACATCCTTAACCATCTCTGGTAACGAGACTCGATTCGTCCTAAAATACGACTTGAGAAGCAATGTCAAAACCAAAGAAGATTCCAACTTTTTAGAGTGTTCTTGCCTTAAGTTCAGGATTTGATAAAAAAAATCGAAACAACGAAGATACGGAATTTCGACATTTGAGGAGCGAACATTGCCACCTTTAAATATAAAATCTCTTACCCTTATACAAATTTATATTTTCAAATATCAACTGAATTGGAAAATTGTTGGTAATGAAAACATCAAAGTCACAAAAATGTCAAAGAGCGCCTCAGATGTCAAAGTAGCAAACTAGTCTTCATGGACAACAGAAAGCATCATACAACAACAACAACGATTAACTAAACTAATTAATGATGATTACAGACTGTAAACAATATACGTAAACAATTTACGACAACCATGAACAAACTAATAACGAGAATATACAGAAAAGTAACACAGATAAATATTTCTGTAATTAATACTAACGACAATATTACGCGACGTTTCGATATTCTCCTAAAATCATTTTCAAGCTAAATCTATTGAAAACAACTTAACGGCATTTATGTGAAAACTTGAAACAATATCGGCAAAAAAGTTTGCATTCGTTTAAGCTACTTCTATATAAAGTGGCCGGTTTTCTTGGCATGTTGATTTTTCATATGGGAACCAATAACTGCATTTTGTATTCGTCAATGCGTTGGTGTGAGTGTCAGCATAACATGGAAACTTGGTTAAAAAAATGATTCCAATCCGTCTCTGTGTTTATGACAAAAATCATAAGATTCTCATGATACTGCGGGGACACCACTGCGGGGACACCACTGCGGGGACACCACGGCGGGGACACCACTGCGGGGACATCACTGCGGCGAGACCACTGCGGCGACACCACTGCGGTGACACCACTACGGGGATACTGCTACATATTCTCCCTAATATAAATAATTTTATTTCTCACTTAGGTCTTACATCCCATCTTCTCAAATGAGAACGCAAGAATCACAAACAGAAGAACCTGACACCCGTACCACAATCCGTGATGGACTTGACTTTGGAATTACGCACGGAGCATCTTCTGCGAACATCAATTACGGCCACGCGGACGAAGCATTCGACGAAGGAAACCAATTCGCTGCAGGATGGCACGATGGCTACTCGGAGCATCCAATCTATGGAACGTACGGCGAAAACGAAGGTCGCACGACATTCGTCGACCCAGGATACAATGAAATGGAAAACACCGGATTGAATGGCTGGGAGCACGGAGTGGGTAAACCATACGTTCTAGGTCGTGAGGTTGGAATAGGCCATGCGGATATAGGGCACGGATACGGAGGCCATTGGTTTGGCGGTCATGGATACGGAGGTCATGGGAATGGCGGTCACGGATATGGAGGCCATGGGAATAGCGGTCGCGGGCTCCATATAGGCCACCCATATGTACCATCACATGCCGGAATAAACCATCATGCAGTGCACACTGACGACGCATTCTATGGCCCACACACAGCTACGATGCCTACAGCCCAAGGTCATGTTCAGGTTGCAAGCGCCGGTCACGCTGTAGGGTTGGGTGGACATAACTTGGGAGGCTTTGCCGACAAAACACACCAGAGTCAACAAGGAGACTTTGTTGGCGGCATCCATGCTGACTTAGGAAGCCACGAAATACACGGTCATCATCATGACCACGCAGCGGCTGGTCATTTGAATGCTCCTTTGCTTCACAGCAATGGAGCTGGACATGATTTCAACTTTGCAGAGGGTGTTGGAGATCATTTTGGTGCAATGGAATCGGGACATCATGGGGAACACGCAGATCTGGGAATGCATGACCATTTTGGACCAGTATTTGAAGGCCACAACGAAGGCCATGAATATGCGGTACATGGCTTCAATCACAGGCTTTCCCATGACTCAGGCGCCCACGCAGGGCACGGCGGTGCCTTGGATGGGCACATTGGCGATAGTGTAAGCGCTAGTCGTCTTTTTGGAGGAGTTCACAAATCCGGCGTGCCGTTGAAAAAAAAATTAGCAAAGAAGCCCAACAACAAAGCGAAAGGAAAAGCAAAAACAAGAATGCTGTTACCAAATCATAGACATAGTAGAAAGATACACGACGGACATTGAAATGGCGTAAACCTTTCCGAGCGGTAACAAATTTCCTTTAGTCTTCCCATTACCAATGTTAGTACATTTTTTCGTGACAGTAGCGAAGAGTAAAGACGTAAAATGGTAGATAGATATAAATTCTGGCTACCAACCTATGTGTAACATCGAAGTATTGAAAATAAAACAAATATATTTAAATTTATATCAAAATTTTAATGCAAAGGATTATTTGAAAATCGAAATCACATTTCAATTTCCAACACCAAGCAAATAACTATTGCTGGCAATGCTATCGGAAGTTGTTGCAAAATTTCGAATAAAATTTAAAAAATACGAAGCAACAAAGATGACAAACTCCTGTAAAAACAGGGTAAGGGCCCCGTTAAAAATAGCATTAAATAATCATCATTTTGAGGTATTGCACGCCGGTAACAGAATCCCTGACAACAGCGTAGCAACAAATACGCCTTCAAGAATGATTTTTAATGGAGTTAACAAGAGGGCTCGAATGGTAAAATGATTCTTAAACAAAAAGAAATAGACCCTATTTTACTTCCCTAGTTCACTTTAACAAGGAGGAATGCATCCCCTACGCCCATACATATCAGCACTGTTCGCCATTAGCTCAAATCTTTTGCATAAATCTTTCAAATCGATCAACATGCATCCAGATTACATCCAGATTACTGTTTGTAGTTATTTTTCACTGGTTATTCTCGCTCATCGAGAATGTAAATATGATTTTGTGCAAAGAAAAGGCAAAATCTCATTTTGCCTTGCCGAGTGATTGTCAGGAATCCTCTGTCATCGGTCACGCAATACGTCAAAACGATGGCCGCCATCTGAATGTTATTGTCCATTTAAATCAATAAGTAATTTAAATATTTTTAGTTGGAACACAAATTTTGCACCGTTTAGGTTTTTTGGGGTTTTTTTTATTTTACGTTGTATTTTACAAATGTGATTTAGTGCGACTTCGGCCAAGGGCTTCTGGAGATGTTGGTGTGTTGCGGCCTAAGTAAAGGTTAAGTTTTAATATGTTTCAAAGCGAATAATCTTAACCATGGAACTCACGAATCAATCCAGTTTCCAAAAATTGTCTCCTGCACATGCCTATTTCGTTTGTTTAGTCATCTCGATGTCTTAGCCCTAAAGAAGACACCAGGACGAGTAAAAAGACGAAAAAGACATTGGCAGAGAGACGAATTTTGAAAAATGGATTGATTTACGAGTTCTAAGATCAAGATTCCCCGCTTTGAAAAATATTAAGCCTTTTTATTTAGCCGCAACACACCAACATCTTCAGAAGGCTCTTGCCTTGGCTCGGAAAAATCGAAGCTTGATTTACAAAAATGAAAAATAAAGAATGAAATTAAAATAGAAAATAAATTGCAATAACTGTAACTATTCTAAATGTCAAAATTGTTGTATGTTTAGATTATAAAATAATGTAACAACATTAACAAGTCAACAAAATTGTTTTTTCTGCATTTAATATTTATTCTGCAATCTGAAGCTTGCTTTTGGTCAGGAAAAACAGCACTCTAGTGAAGATACAGTTGAACATCTCAACTCGAGAAACTCAAACTCCTCGTTACATTACACCAGAGTCAGGAAAAGACAAAGCGAATTCTCTCAAGCAGAAAATCATAACAAACAAAGCCATGTTTTGATTTTCCGCTTGAGAGATTTCTTTCTGATTCTGTTTCCAAGCACCATTAAATTCATTTCGTAAAACGCTATGATTTAGGAGATCCAAAGACGCAGACTAGACAAAAATCTAGACCTAGGTTAGGAGGCAAATTCGAATTTTCAGAATCAATATCTTGAATCTCGATGCACAAATATTAACAAACTAGGCATCAATTTTTAAGTTGACTACCAAGAACTATTTTAAAAATTGTTTCGAATAAATTTGAGTGAAAGTCGCAGCGCAACCCTGGATCAAAGCTGTTCCATTTTTTTGTGACACCCGGTTTATTGTTTATCAGTTTAAATCTACGTTTATACGATGCAGGCAGAATCTTGTGCCTCTTTAAAAAATATGCTCCTGTTTACATTAAATGACGTCAATAATAAATCAATCACAGACGCCAAAATATTTCCTCAAAAAATAATAAGCCAACAACTGCACTTTCAGGTAGAAACAAAGCAAGATTTACCCAAAAGCATGTGGTGAATCAAAGAAAACAACATTGTTTGGAGAAACAATAAAATTTGATACAATTTATTTCATAGATTTAGTGAGGTTCTTCCTTCGTCAGATTGTAAAAGATGCGTTTTGGCACACAGCCTTGTTATATTTTATCCTGAAGAAAAAAGCGGCAGAAAATACAACCTGAAAAATGCATTTACATGATGCTGGTAGAATTACAAACTATGATGGTCAGCTAACAGATATAAAATTATCCTGGAAGAAATCTCAGTGTATCCCTAAGAACTCTCAGTTTTGATTTAGCTTTGAATAAATCAAACAACTCAAACTGTTTTGTATATTCTTGAAAGCTTTCAGTATTGATTTAGCTTTAGTTACTGTAAGATTATGTATGGCTAGTTTCCACCATCTTGTTTACTCTCAAGTAACCTGCAAGCTAGTTGTGTACTACGATTATGTATGGCTAGTTTCCACCATCTTGTTTACTCTCAAGTAACCTGCCAGTCCTGGGGCCTGGAAACTTGTTGCCTTAACAATGTCAATTGTTCCCAGATCTCACAGTTACCTCAAAAACTTGCTGTCTCAAACAAATTATACTATCCTTGCAAGTTCAAGATAGTTGTAGCAACTTTTAAATGCAATTATTTAAATTGACACTAATTTTTAATGTTTCGATTGTGAGGTTACAAAAAACTAGAACATAATAGTTTGGAGAAATGAAATCAACCGAATAAGTTTAGAAAAAAATAGACTTGCTTCAAGTCTATTTTGCTAAATCAGTAAAAAATATTTCAGTAAAAAATTAAAAAAAAAGATAAAAAATATATGCATCTGCAGAGGGAAAACCTCCTGTGTAAGAGAAAATGAGAAATCAATTTTCCTCTGCAGATACATATTTTTATTGTATTTTATTTTTTATAGTGATATAACAATATAGACAGGAGCAAATCTAACAGAAAACTGATAAAAAGCTCTTGACTCTCAAATTTAATTTGAGAGATGCTCAAATCTGATTCCTTTGAGAAAAATATTTATGACAGATTTAAAAAAGAAAAATTAACAACTGCATTGGTAAAAGTGAATTTTTATCTCAAATATAATTTTTGGTAACAAATACTAAAAGAAGCATCAAGGTTCATAGCTTCTCTAATCACAGGACTCCACAAAGATTTTCATTCATTTCTTTTATGACACCAAGTAGCCCCTGAAAAAATATAAGATAATCAACATCAGGAAAACAAAATTACATTCCTGGACATAACAGTGTTGTCATTTTGTTATTTTCAGGTAGAGAATTACTCTGGAAAAGAATATTAAATGAATATTAAAAATGAATTTCAAATGAATATTAAAAAGTTAATGTTCAAACTATTCAACAAAAAATTATAAATATTAACGATAATAATGAGCGACGTTTCGATGTCATCTTAACATCATTTTCAAGCTAAATGAAATAAAAGACGTTGTTTGTATATATTCAACAGAAAACTGATCAAATGCTTAAAAATTGAAATAAACATCTGTGTGAAATGTTTTTTTATTTGTAAGTGTGTCTATTGCATTCCCTGATGATAACATGTGCATTTGTTCTTCAAAAAATTAATAATATCAAAGACAGTGATTTAAAAAGTAAAATCACTTACGGCAATTTCATTCTCATGAAAACTCTCAATGTGAAAAAAGGAATTATGATGCAAAGGAACCCAAAGAAAAGAAGTAAAAATCGATTGAGTCTTGGCAATCCTTGGCTATTTGCTTTTTCAAGAATGACAAATCCAAGCCCACCAACTGTGAATAAGAAACTTGATGTAAGTCCTTCCATGATGTATTGGCCATTCACTCTGTATGGCATAAATGCAACCTAAAATAATCAAAATTAAAGAAACATTACTTTGTTTGTTAAATTTCACAAGTGATTGATGCTTATTCAGTGCCATCAGAAGCTGTTCCAGATTGGGGCTTATTGTTCTCAGAACAATAGAAAGCAAAGGTTTAATTAATCAGTTGTTTTAATTCACCATTGTTCTTGAAATTATTGGGGGGAGGGCTACAATCCCCATATACCACCATGAATAATACATTGAAGGCATTCTATTAACATAATTATTTGATTCCTTTATAAGTCATTAAAATTTAGTATACAGCAACTAGTTTTATGGCACAATGGAATGGCTGATCTACTAATGAGCATTGCTGTTGTGGTATAGAATGCAATCTAGGTGGCTGGAAGCCAGAGTGCATGTGTTTGGGCATGCCTTCAGCTCATCATTCAAACATATGTTATTTTGGTGATTTTTCATTCTTAAAATGACTAATTGTATAAAACTGCTGGTACAGTAGCAACCTCATAAAAAATTCAAGTATTACCTAAAATTAAACATAGTTAAGTTCAATCATTAAAACTTAGATCAAACAAATTAGAGTTATTCAAAAATAACTACTTACAGGCTTGGTGTGGCCATTTTCATCAGTCGTTGAACCAACACTTGGGGGCTCAACAATGACATCATAAATTATCCCTACAATGGTAATAACTCAGTTTCAATCTTAACACTTTCTCACCTATACCAGCCTCGACCACATGCAAAATTTTCACTAAGGTTGGATTGAAGGTTTCCAGCCACAAAATTTATTATTTCATCTTGAATCCATCTGTAAATGCTTGAATTAGGCCCCCTCCCTACAAATAAGCCCCTCACCCTCTAACTTTGTACTTCATTAAGCCTGTTATGTTAAATTTATTTGGCAAATTCTCTTTATATATCATGCATGTTGCACGGCTGTTACGCTACACTGTTTAGGTGCTATGATAGAGCAATGTAAGCTTTATTGCTCTATCTATTTTTTAGGCTTTTTTACTTCTAATAAAACCTTCTCCGGGCAGGTTACAGTGAATTTTAGGGGGGCTAGTTGTGCAATGTGTTTTCAGATTGTGTGTTGCTGTGCGGACGCTGTGCAGCGCCTTTGTCTTTTTCATTGAAAGTTATCTCAGAATTTTGTTGTCATGCTTTGCGTAGGTTCACCAGATCAACATAAAGTATATTCTCTAAAAGAGAATTTAATGGCAAAATTGATGCTTCTTTCATTGTTTTTATAGGATTTATGGAACGCGAGATAAAGATCAATTTCTATTGCAATGTGCCATAACAGCCAAAACATTTTTGACAGCTGTGGTTGTTTATTTCAATTTTTAGTTATTCCATAGTATTCATATTTCTTTGTGTAGCCTAGTTATCCTACAGGAAAGAGTCCAACTTCCAATTAGCCCCACCCAAAAAGGCTTAAAATCAATTAGCCCCCAGGGTGCTCTAAATTCTAGGATTTGCGATATGCTGAATTAAAGCATTCACATTTCCTTAATTGATTTAGAAGAGGCACGCACACGACATCAGCAGAATCGTCAGCAGAATCGATGAAATAATTGGTTGGAAGTGCCAGGCAAATACACTGTTAAAGAAACAATGAACATGCAAAAATATGGCTTGAACGCGGGGAGAGGGCCTAAATTTTAAAAATGAAAACGCGTTCTATTTATTTTCATACGTACCGCCAGTTACCAGAAAATAAGACAACAAAACAATTGCAAACACGACCATGGCAGAAGGTGCTTTGATCCATGTTGGTTTACGTAAACGGAGGTTTGGAAGTTCCAAAACGTGAAATGGAAGATTGACAAGTGCCTCCATGTTGGATTCTGCACAACAAAGGGAAGAAACGTAGCAAAACGCGCATTTAGAAAACTGGGAACCAAAAACAATAATCTCCGCAGCGTCCTGCAGCGTCATCTTTTTTAATTCAATTCAAGTATATTTCCAACATTGAACTATAAATAAAAAGTTTTATTTATAGTTCAATGATTTCCAATTTTTATATTTTTACCTTCATTGAACTTCATTCAAAAAACATTTTAACTTGAAAACGCAACGTCGAATTTGAATGTTTTCTTTTTATATAAAGCGTTTATTTAAATTATAGCGTGGTAGTTTCCTAAACCAATTTGTTCACACTTACCGCAATAATTCGATCAAGCCCCCCTTTTAAATAAGAAGCCCCCCTGTTCAAGGTGATTTTCTAAATAAGCCCCCTTCTCGAATAAGCCCCCCCCTATTTTGTCAAAACAGAAATCGAATAAGCTCCCCTTTGATATTCTGCCAAATTCAGTATTGATTACAAACTTTCCAGAATTCTTTTTTGTACTACCATACCTATGTTTAGTTTCATATAAGATAACTTTTAGGTAATAATCATGCTTTTTTCAGATAATGCTCTCAAGGAAGCTGACTTTAAGGTAGGCCACTGGTCGAAAATTCAAAAACTTCAAGAAATTTTTGAAAAAATAAAAGATTCATGGACGTACTCAACTTGACATCTCCTTGACATCCTGAATAAACTTCCTGAATAAACGTTATTCACTTAATAACAAACTTTAACATGAACAAATGGTAAGAAGATATTGAGAACCAAAACACAATAATGTCTGACGAGCTTCTCTTATGGGAGGCTACTGCCCCTAAACCCCCGCTGTTTATCATTGTATGTACGTTATTTATAAAATACACTATAAAACACACCATCTCTATGCCTTAAACGGGGGTTTGGGGCAATAGCCCCCACGAAAAACGAAATCAATTGCAAATAATTATGTGTCATCTGTCAAAGGTATTTTGGGGGTTCATTCATTTGAACGATGGGCCTTATTGTGGTCCTGAGACAACACAATTTAGAATTTAGAATTCACAATTTAGAGTTTAGAATTCACATTTCACGATTTAGAATTCACATTTCACAATTTAGAATTCATATTTCACAATTTAGAATTCACAATTTAGAATTCACAATTTAGAATTCACAATTTAGAATTAACAATTTAGAATTCACAATTTAGAATTCACAATTTAGAATTCACAATTTAGAATTCACAATTTAGAATTCACAATTTAGAATT
>JAYJMH010012857.1:0-22485 GCA_036873815.1 Phacellophora camtschatica | reverse complement strand
GGGTCAAGTATCTTGACCTCTCTCCCTAGGCTTTTGCTTCCCGCCATCGCAAAATTTCGAGCATTCCAGACGCAAAAGAAAGCCTCTTTTTCGCGTTGGAAGTGCGTAGGAAATAGTCTCTTTTCCCGCGCAGCTGTGACAACATTGCTTGTTGATAAAGCTATGAAACATTGTGAGCATATTGCTTTAAACTAATTTTAACTTCGTGTTTGATTTATACTAACTTGTTAAAGACGTATATTGTAATACAGTGTTTAAATTAATAAATGCTTTCATTCATAAAATTCGGCTTTAATTTACTGAATCGCTTCATCTTTTGAATCGACTCATTCAACTCATTCACAAAATGAAGCTAACAGATAAATCTTAAAGTGACTGCATGTTTGTGAACGGATTTTTCAGCCAACTCACTGTGCATACAGACAAAGATTTTGTTGAATGGGTCTTAAATGTTCCTTTTATAGAAACATTTCAAAATATTGGTGATCTCGTTCGACATATCGTAAACTTTTCAAAGCAATAACGGATTGGTGTAGTATAACCGAGAAATATGACCCATTATCAATCTCCCATGCGTTGCTCTAAGTAATGAATAAATTCTTAAATTCTGCCCTGTTCATAAGCCATATGGTATTTTGATTAACGTTTTTGGTTGTTGGTAAGCCTTCCTCTTTTACAATTCCCTTCAATACTCGTGTGAAATAAATATAGTAGCCTATCGTACGATCCACGCCGAAATATCTTTTACAAATCCTTTGAATCTACAGGAACGTAACTCAAAGATGACCCGTATTGCGCATGTTTAGATTAGGAATACAATACCGGTCCACCTGTCCTAGTCACAATGGTAAAAAGAAGCAGCTGCCGAAATAATGTTCACAATAAAAATGATAAATATTTAGTCCATTATTCTGTAATTGAATTTCGTATCAGAATGTACAAAATAATTCTCTGTTTTTCTTTGTTCTAACTGTTGTGGCTTGTATGCGTATGCGAAATTAACATGATTTTATTGTTGCAGTCATTATGCGACAGGGGGTTAACGAACTATAAGTGACTAAACTGGATTTCTCGCTTATTTCAAATGCTGATGAAATATTTGTTGAGGATACTTATTTTATCGCTATTTCGAAGATCGATCGTGAAAATATTTTGAAATTAAGGGAATCCGTAAAGTATGCGGAACGGTGGAACACGGATTCGAGGCTGGCTTCCTGCGGAAGATGACGGGATTTTCCCGTTGCCATTTATCAAAACTGTTTCGTGATATCTAGCTATATTTCAAAGATATCTAAAGTTCAAGGCCTTCTGTTTTTACAATTTCCAGCAAATATGTTCGAAAAAGAGTTTTCTTTTAAAGTTGAGGAAAATTTACTTTAAGCCTCTTAAACCAAAGCCAGTCTATCACAATTTCTTGAAAAGAATTAGAAAAATTAGGTTAGTTTTTCCTACGGCCTCTTTTCTCATCCATTATCAATCAAATATGAAAGCCAGAAAAGTTTCAAGAGTTCTACAAAATGACCAACATCCCAGCTGATAAATCTTCCCTGATCTTCCAGATAATTTTCCACTTAATCTTCAAAAACCTTCAGTTGAAACTGAAAAAAATTGTTCATCAAGTAAAATGTAAAACTTCAAAATTTCGAAGGATGTTTACACTCTCGTTTGCCAATTTACATTTTTGCGAACAGGCATTGCATATTGTGCATAAGCTTTCAAAATGTTTGAGAAATTTTGTAGGGATTTTTTACATCACAACATACCCTGGGTATCAGACATTACCCAGGGTAATCACAACAAAGATCGCATCACAAATTTCTAAAATAAATATTTTTCTTCTGAAATTGCAAAAAAGCTTTCTAAATTTTTCATTCAGGAGATGTCATTTTTATATGACCTGACGAGTGAGTGCGACATCAATAAAATCTCGTACCCAGGAATAGATTTTTTGATTATGCTAATTCATTTCATCATTCGAACCTCGTAAAAGATAGCGCTTTGTCTTTTCGGACCTTGTTCCCAAGCCTCGTCTTTAACACTGGTGTGAAATTCCCATAACCCACAAGTACAAAAACATTTTGACTTCGATGCTTTTGAATCCTTTAGGAGAGAAAGAGGCAAGAATAACCATGGAATACTCTTTACCCTTTCTTATGACTATGGAATAACCATTCAAAGTAAAAACACAGAAATTTCCGACAGGTCTATTTTGTAACTGCTAAAAACTAAAACTGCTAAAAGTTTTGAATTTTTGAAAGTTACCCCACGATTGAAGTTGATCCAATTGTCTAATTTTATTTCGTATGGGAGAAGACATTTTACAGTCCATGTCTAGCAAATTTGTTTCAAACTTTTTTGACCCTAAAATTCTGAACCTTGTAATCTTTTTGCCAAGATAAGAAGATAAGAGTAACTTTCCGTGTTTTGTAAAATTGTTGCAAATAATTCAATTCCTTGCGCAAAGATGATTATCCAATAAAATAATTAACGGAAGACCACTGACATCGAAAAGTCCAAAAGTAGTTACACAAAACAAATTTACAAACTACGCTTATGATCTTATTAAGACAGTTCAAAATGAGATCAAGCAAAAAATGGGAATTTTAACAAAAAAGACATGGAATGGCATTTCACCTAAACACGAAAACTGGGATCTTCACCCGACCCCCATCTTCATTTAAGTCCCTTCTGAAACAAAAGTTGAATTTTGGCGTGCATACATAATTGAATTATGTTGTTCATATATAAATAATAATAATAATAATAATATGAAATGAATAAGGTATAGATTTTTCCCGTTTCTGTGAATATGCTTTAGAAACATTGTGATTGCCAATGACGTAGGCAAGCAACACAAGCTTGTTTTCATTTTCGAACGAACACACAAACAAATATAATTGTCATATATGACAGGTGGACCTGTTGTTTAGAAATGACAATTCAATCAAATTAAAATGAAACATTTATGAGGGTATTGGGTCAAGAATTCTAGGACGAAAAGATTCAATGTTTACTTTCGCGATAAAATTAAAGTTCGTTCATTTTAAGAAAAACACAAAGCATGAAACCCAAATTATCAAACGTTCAAGAGTTTGTCAACTTTATAACAAATTCAAATTTATTGAACATAAAGAAAGATCAAATAGATTTGACAAGTGTTTACGAGAAGAAATCTTGTATTTGAAGTTGACAACATAGCGTTGCTAGGATAGAAACAAAGCAATGTTTTCATAGCGATTTGCGCGCGAAAGTTGTTTGCAGTTGTAGTAAATAGAATGCTGACCAGAGGCAAATATTTTTCAGATAAAATGAAGAACGCTTCCGAAATTAGAAAGGGGGATAAGTTAAAAGTAAACAAGATTGACGATGACGTTTTGCAGTTGCATCCAATCGTTCATGTCGGAATTCAAATCGTTACAATCTGCACAAAATCGTTTCTTATATCCAAACATTCGTATTTAAATGTTCATATTTGAGAAAAATCAAAAATTCAGATGATGATCGATGTAGACAAAACAAAACCAAATAAAAAACGCTATAGGCCTATATTTCGGCAGGAACAAAGATAGAAAATTACCACGACACTTGTTCACAGCCGTGTTGGAAGCGTATTTTATGTTTTCCTTAAACGCCACAAAGGTGTAAACATCCCAGGAATGGCGAAAAGAATTGTTAAACAAGAAATTAACAACTGTTTTATTTTCATTAATCTTATTCATATTTCTGTTGACAAATAATTTTTACATCCAAAGAAAAGGTTAGGCCTATAATACAAGAATGAAATAACCATCGTCGTTATAAAAATATACAACTATCGCATTATAATAATCAAATAAGAGAACCGCACAGAAGTGCATTTAATAATAACGTAGAATTAAGTTCATTAACGAGTGAATAATAATAAAATAATTAAAAATTTGAATTCGAACGCAGGCTGCCAATAAAACAATAATAGATAAAAGTAGGCTGGATCTCATCAGCCTGCACAATAAAACTCAAAACTCCATACAAATTCAATTGGTATCAAGAGAATACAATAAAATTTTTACAAAATTATGCATTAATCCCGCAAGAAACGCTGTTACAACTAGTGAATTTGACGTGCTCAAACCTTGTATAAAGCGATCAACGATTTAAATACTAAATAAGGAATTATGCATGGATGACATCCTACAAAAACCCATTCTGAGCAGTTATTTCACATTTGGAAATTTAAAAAAGTTATCACGTCTTGATTTCATCCCTTAGCTTTGACGAAGAAGTCATACATGCATAGTTCCTGTTTCTGAAAAGTGTACTCGAACCATTCCAATTCGTTCAAATTTTGAATCTAAAATTGTTACTAATGAATACAATATATTAATTAAACGTCTAAATTATTTGAACTTGGAAATATTGAACAAGGTTACAATATAATATCAAGATCCTTAAAATACAATCCAGTTGTCCAATCCATTATTCTATAAGAATCAATGTTACAAATTTTAATGGAATAGCAATTCGACCTAATATGAAAAAAATGAAATTAAAACGATGCCAAGCAGAACATGATTTATAAAAATTTCAATTATGCCCCTAAAATCCTATGGGTCAACTTCTAAAAATAAATATTGAAAGGACACGCAAAACTGAGCTAAAATTGGATTGGCAATTTTTAATGAAAAGCACCGCTTCCGAAAAATCTCTTTGATGAGGACGATAATGCAAACAAAGGAATGAATACATGTCATTTTGTTTGAGAAGTTTCATGGAAAAAAGTCATACCATACATAGATCTTTTTATTGAGGACCTGCCTGAGAGTATATTTATTATAAAACCAATTCTTCATTTAAATTATTGGTGAAAATTTAAAAACAAGGGCTGCCAAAAAGGCGCGAAATTTATTCCTCACCCACGTGCGATAATTTACTCCGTTATAACAGTTCGATCTTTAAATATTCGTTAATACTTTAAAATACCTGAATAAAAAACTTTTCAATAATAATAGCACAATATCCCATACATATAATTTCATTTACTTTTCACCCCACAGAGTAAAGCAAAATGCTTCTTCACTTCTGGGGTCAGCACGTGGAGTCAGCAACGTGGTTTCAACTTTCCCGCGTTGCCGCTAGGCAAGGGAGATGGTCGCATTACTCTTCCAGGACCACTTCCAACTGGACCAGGGCTCTGTGGCTGCTGCGTCCTACCCCCATGCTGATTCAACGGACAGTACTTTATTGTGTGTGAGCTGTCACCATTTGCCTTGCAAATCGGGCATGTGTATGCTCTCAGTATAGGGCACGTCGTTCGTCCTTCGGCGTCCTTCAGAATGTGACTTGAGTAGACAGCTTCACTTTCGCCATTATTCCGACAGAAAACACAAACTTGCACGTTGGTTGGCGGACGAGGAACTGTCGTTGATGTTGTTGGCACTTGCATGGAGACACCAGGAGGAATAATTTTTTCATTTCGGTTGTTGAGGTGATTCTGATAAGATCCGTTGATAATTTGATCCCTGACAGCTTTGTTTAGTCGCATGCTTGGAGGTGGAAGATTTTTGAACGGTGCATCTTGAATTTGATTTCTTTGGAAATTGTCTGCAAAATCATTATTGTAACTATAAGGAGCACTGGTTACTGTTGGAGAAATTACGGCTGATGGATCACTCGCGTCACTTTCCCAACTCATCCGTCGTGTCGATTTTTGAAACATGCTCGAGTAAGTTTGTCTTTCTTGTAGCAGTGGATTGTCATCAGACATTTTCACGTTTTGAAGAAGATTTGACAGGCCGAAGTAGTCTTGAAACATGCTGAAGTTGTCAACTTTCGAGCTGTGGAATGGGAAATCTGACGAATTATGCGAATAACCTCTGCTTCCTGGCCCCATCGAACTCGTGCTCCATGGATCAACTTCATCATCACAATCTAGAAAACTTCTCGGCATCAAACTCTGCATAAGAATATCGCTCATCGACATTGTAGATAAAATTTCTTGACAGAATTATTTCCCTTGCTGTTCCGGTATGGCTTTTCGTGAGATCAAAACTTGTGGTCGTTAATGGCAGTGAATGATCAACAAGAAAATTTGTATTGGCGCGCGTTTCCAGTTCCTGAGCAACGAGAGAATGAGATAAATTTGATTGTCGTTTCTTTTCATCAGCCTTTTATCGCTGATCAGAGGCGTGACGAGACAGGGGGTAATGTATAACAAGATTGCATGAACAAGTGCAACGACAAGAAAAAATCAATGGGATTCCATTGGACCGCATGTTGTTATTCTATTCTTGTTGCAGTACACCCCGGGGGTAAGTCTAAATGAGGTTTTTTTGAAAATCTAAATTTTTAATTAATTTGTACTTGAAATGTTAATACATGTCCGTATTTCTATTGCTTCTCATAACAATATAAAATTTAAGAAACTTTTAGTTCTATTTCGTCAGTGGTCCCAGCTCCCTACAGAACTGTACGAGATAGTGGGCAGTAGCGCTCGTTTACGATTACACTTTTTTTTATAAGAACCAGATAATTTTAGCCGAGGCTCGATGCTCTTAAATTTCAAGAATTTGAGGCTGAAATGTTCTTAAATTGTTCTTATTTTTGTACGGATGATTCTTCTCCAATTCTATCCTAATTTACAACGTGATCAATTTTTCCTGCTTCGCTTCAACAACTAGCCTGCACGCAGTCTATTCAACAACACATAGGGAGCATTCGTGTTTAAACACGGTGTTCAATTTTTTTGAAATGTTGTACCTGAGGCTGAGCATGTTCTTAATTTGTTCTTATTTTTTTGACAATTCGAGCCTCGATGTTCTTATAAAGAGTTTTCTTATATAAAAAAGAGTGTACTGTATAAATTTTACGCGGATATATTCTGATGTGTTGTGACTCTAATCTTCACAGTTTTACAATAATATAACTGGAATAGGATTGAAATCTAAGGGGGAATGGAGAGGTCACACGGCTTTTTGCGGCTTTAAGCACGTCAACATTTCAATTGTAAACTAGGAAATCAAATTTTGTTTATGATCAGGTACTCTTCGTGAGGCTTAATTGGTATTGGACGTTTTAAATGCGGTATCCGCTCGCCATTTCCATCAAAAATCGTCAAAACTAAAAGTCGTTATTTAGAAACATGCTATTTTCAACCAGGACAATACACGATAAAGTGGAGGAAATAATTCGGACCAAATTCAATTTGGACAATTAGTAATTAGACGAATTTATAATTATTGATTAAATTTTCTAAATTAAATTTCTAAATATAAGCCTACAGTGCCGTGACATTGGGATACTGCAACATAAAGATGTCACATTCTACCCTTTTGTTGTAATATGAAAGTGAAAACACAGATTACGTTTTTGGAAAAAGCAAGTAGAAACCTCCTAATTACAATAAAACCCCCGTATCGAAGAAATTTCATTATGACCCCCGCTGGTGTCTTTCTAAAAAGAAACTTCTCATCTTGTAAATTCGATCCCATGTGAGTGTCCTCGGTCTTAAGTGTAAAGTCTTAATTGTCAAATGTGATAATTTATCTGTCAATCAAATTTACATTTTGCACAGGCAGTGGAAGTTGATATAGAATTACTCATTCACCATGGGAAATAGAAGCCCTTCAATGAAAATTTGCGTAATCCTGAACAAAATTAGAACAGAAAAGAACACACGCTGATCAAAGCGTCAGCTCCCTCTCTCGAGATTTCTAAAAACAAAGTTAGGATTTGAATAAAGTAGCCGAATTTTGATCTGCAGGATTAATTTCTCTCTTGGGTCGAAGTCAGCGAAGTTTCAGGTCCCCAGAAAATTATGTTGACTATTTTCATAATTGGTAGTGAAATAACGCACTTAGAAAGGGTCCCGACTCGCAAATGATTAGCAATTTCCAAACATCGAGGGTGTGCTCAAAAATAATCACGAACAACTATTATTACAAGTAATTAATTAAAATTTAATCAAATTAGTGAAATTGGAAGACGGGATTGCGATGCAAATCAACATCAAAATTTCGACACGAGAAAACCCAAACCAAGAATTAATTAGCCGTATGTAAACATTACACTTCGTGTAGAATTGTATGTAGATTTTTCAAATTATGATTCAAGTAGCCATATCATAGAAATCCCAAAGCAGAGCTGTTGAAGTTAAAAACATCAAGGCTCTCAAATATGTTTATTCAAAATTAATATTGTTCAAAAAGAATTGTTCTGTTCTGAATCGTTCAAAATTTACTCCACTCACACGTTTCAGACCTCTTGCTTGCGTCAGATCCCAACGATTTTTCGTTCGTTTTATGGGCCTACTGTATGGTTTCATTTTTAAAAATAGAAACCTGTCGGTGTCGAAAAATAGCAATTGTGTATTTATTTCATATGAATATCTGAGATTTCATGAGAAATACTATTTTCTGCAAAAAGTAATTTCTGGTCATCAAACGGGGGTTTTAATAATTTGAGATCTGTGGATTTGAGGGAAAGACAGGCATTCTGTCCTTCAGTTTATATTACTACCTTTTGAGCATTAATAAAAACAGGTCATGCATTTTGGATAGATTAATTAACTTTGAAGTAATTATGGCTTGTTTTCCAGTTGAACATGTCAATTTTATAAAAATATGTACGGTCGAGTGTCGACACTTTTATTAGCTATCGAAATTAAAAATTGCAAAAAGCGATCTTTGCACCATTGTTGCTGATGTTAAAACATACGCTTTCGAAACTACCGGGCGAGTCAAACAAAAGTGTTGAAGGTTTGAATCGGTTTGAAAAGTCGCCCAAAATAGATTTTGCTACTGATCTCAAAACTTTCTTTTCCTGCACACGCATAAAAGACAACAAATTTTAAAAACCGTTATAAGTTAGTTACATAAGCAATATATGTAAACATGGCTTGAAAATCCTACTTCTGAGCTATTGAGCTATTGTAAACTATATTTTTTAACAGAAAAAAAAAGAAAGTTTCCTTTTAAAAAAAAGAAAGTTTCACGATGATGCAGTAGATTCTTACGAAATCTGAACCGCTCAGCATCAAATGTAAACATCCTCATCATGAAATCACGAATGATATTGCAAAAAATTAGTTCATAACAAATATATCCCTCAGAGATACCGAAGCCATTAGCATATACATAACAAAAAATTTCCTTTTCGATATTGTGGACTCAAGGTTCATGAAAAATATCATATTTTCGTGCCTGCCTAGACTTTGTTATGTCTGTGATCAGACTTCACTTTTTTAAAATCGCATTTAAAAAATCAAAATTTCACACATTAAAATTATCCCAGATTCGTTCAACGCGCAAAAAACCTTCCACGAAAATGGGCCTAAGACGAAGATGAAGCACAAGCAAAATTTGTTTGAGACAAATTTAGAAAAGCATTTCATTAAAGTTGAATAAACATAAATTTAGAATTGATTTAACCGCAAATTGAGTAAGCAACAATGAATTTACATTTTTAATCAATAAATTGTCACTGACGGTTTCATTTTAAACTGGTACCCGCAAAAGATTGTTGTTTCAACGAGATAAGTAAAATCTAACTGCCTTATCTTCAACAAATAATCCCGGGGGAATATTTCAAAAAGAATTGATCAGTAACTGGTAAATTGATGACGAACGGTAAATAACAGGATACAGGCAATACCACAAACCAAACGGTTCTTTGAAAAAACTGAGTGGCCAATAAAAAGGAATCTTGTTCAAAGCAGGAATAGACCCCCACGTGGTGTGAATTCGAAAATTCATGTTTTTAACATCGATCATCACAAAAATAATGTTTTTAACAGAAATCATGTTTTTAACAACGATCGAATTCAAGTGCGAGCTGCGAGTAAAAAGTTCTAAAATAACTCAAAAAACGCTTTCTATATTTACAATTTTAAAGGCTCTTCGTGGTTTAGACAACAAAAAACGCACTAATCTGATCCCCCATGCGACAAGAAAGAATTCTCCAAAACAAAAGATTCACTTCTGAAAATGACAAAGCGATTTGTCACTGCAAAGAATAGTTTTCACACCTTCGCTGTAGCCAAGCAAATCATAATAAACCAAATCACAAAGTTTTGCTAGAAATTGCATTGTCTGTTTCGAATTTGAAACCGAAATGTGTTGTATTACAAAATTCCACCCAGTTGCCCCCATTGGAAAAGGTGTATATTTCGTATTTCCTCTTTCCTCTTTCCTGCACAGAAGCGTTTTTCTAAAAAATGTGTTTGAAAATAAATGATGAACCTTAAGATCGTATTTCTTTTTCGTATTTCTAGAAGGTTTTAAGAGAATGAAAAAGCTTGTAAAATTGTCATCAGAATTTTTTAATCTCGACATTCTTAATTAAATTTCTGATAAAGGTGGTAAAAATCGCTTTCGATGAAAAAGTCCATCTATAAACATTAACAAGAAAGTAAAGTAAAGATAATGATATCCATTCATGAATTTTATGTTGATAGTTGTTGTAGTTTACAAGGCAAATTAGGCCTAGAAATTATCACGTGCACAAAAGGTCAGCCCAGAAAGGGTAAAGTTTGGAGAATTTTCTTGCAAGTAGCCACTAAACGCCATCTATAAGGGGGGTTGCGCTCCTCTACAGTTGAAATTTGGTCCTTTCTTTCTTCCAAACGTTAAATATTTTTCATAATAGCTTAACTGTATTTGTCCTCAAACCCGGTTGTATTCTTAATATAAATCACCTGAAAATATCCCAAAATAACAGCTTTATTTGACAAATTACGAAAACTGTCCCAAAACTTGGTGTTTTACTTAAAACATTTCAGTTTCTATAACAAATTTTGCGCACAGACAAAAGGAAAACTACCTTGTTTTCTCGATTTAGCGCCCCCTAAAAAGTGCCTATATAAGCTTAGTCGTCTTTTTTCTCGCGTTACTTTGGAACGTTTGATTTCCAATTTTATCTTAAGTTCTCTCACTGATATTATTTTAATTATTATGCCTCTCAAAGTTGATACAGTTGAAGCCCGCTATCTTGAGCTCACTTAACTCAAACTCCCGGGTAACGCGAATTGTTTTGAAAGCTTCCAGCTATTATTGCTGATTTAGCTTCGCTTATCTCGAAAAAAATTTCGTTCCTCTTCAGAGTTCGAGATATAGCGGGATTCAACTGCAATCCTAAATTTTAATTTCTATTGCTTTTATCTATTAAATTAATGAAATCCTAACTCAATTATTATCAGATCAACACCAAGAGAAAACTGGCAGTTTATCATGAAAACTTTGAACAAAACTGTGTGCCCTACCGCCATCTTTGGAGTCAGTTCCTCCTCTTCGTCTTTGAACGTAAACAGAAGGCATTTGAACTAATTGTGCGGGTGATTTTCCGTCTCTTATTGCTTGTGACAAATTCAATATCTACAATAACAAAAATATACCGAGTGAATGAAAAATAAATAATTAAAATTAATCAAAATTCAGTAAACATAATCAAAATCCAGTTATGTCACAAATCGTACTTCTTTGGTACGGTTATGCAGATTATGGAAAGACAGGGAAGGGGGGGGGGGAGTTGTCACGAAAAGTTAACCGAATTTACTTTGAATATTAAGCGCAGCTCGCTCAGCTTTGCTGACTGAATTGCTGAACGAGGCGAAATTGCCGAATAAATACTGTTCTACCTCTCACACCCGACACCCCCATTAGTCCGGCCCTGTAGCCCAGACTACTTACAACAGACCCTACTATTCTGCTTAGCTTCATAGAGAAATTTTTCCACAAAGTAACTGTTGTAATTAGTCTAGAAATAAATAAATAAATAAATAAATAAACAAACAAACAAACAAACAAACAAACAAACAAATAAATAAACAAACAAACAAACAAACAAATAAATAAATAAATAAATAAATAAATAAATAAATAAATAAATAAATAAATAAATAAATAATATATTTTTAACAAACCAACCTTAATGAGGGATGATTTTCTTTGTATAATGTATGTGGAAGTTGCATTATTCGTATTTTCTAAATTTAACAAATATGACAGTTCACATCCCCTATCGCGATTGTCCGTTATCTCGAACATTCTCAATCTCAAACAGATTTCAATCTCAGGGTTCGAGAAAGCGGATGTCAACTGTATTTATAAGCAAATGCCTCCTATGAATACGAAACCAAGTACAAAGTGACCAATGTCCCCACGTTTGCAAAGCTGCTTTGAATGAGCTCTAGATTTCACAATTTTGTTTTTGCTGGATCTTGACGTTAAAAGCTTCAACTTAAAGTTTGATATCTTGTTTGTCAAAATCTATTAAATATTGAATATTTCCTGAGTTATACTCAAGGAAAGACAATGTTAATGTGTAGTATTTTCAACAAGTGGCAGCAGCAAAAATCCTCAATTTTTGGTTTCATTGATTATAACTCGGTGATTATTGGATGGATTGATGCCAAAAGTTTGATGCCAAAACAGGTATCAAACTATAAACTGAAGGCTCTTAAATATAAATTCAAGCAAAAACAGAATTATTAACACTGGAGCTCCTACGCAGCAGCTTCGCAAATTTCCAACTCAATTTCCAACACTAAAAAAGCACTAATCACAGAATCTTACATACCCTTCGTCACTTCTTAATAAGTAGTCTTGAAATCTGTCAGCCAGCTGAAATATGAGAAACTACCTTTAAAACATTCGTATTTAGAGGACTGGACAAATCAGATAAACCCATCAGGAAACTTATCAGGGAAACATTCTTAAATATAAAATGTTCCAATACCTATACGTGTTTCTTATATTCAGATTTGTATATCGTAAGATGTTTTAATATATGTTTAAAATTAAGACACATCAACCATTATAATTATCATCCAAAACGCTCAATTTGATCCAAATTCCATATTAGGAAGTCTCGCCCCAGGGCCCTAAACTAACTCACAAATGACAAATATTGGTTTGATTGGATCCCTCTGTATAAAACCTTTCAAATGAGCTCTCAACCATCAGCATCCAATTATTCTTCGTTCAATTTTTACAAAAATATTTCCCTAAAGTCTATTCAGTGCAATGCATCCACAACAATGTGTTATTTTAATTCATTCACGTATTAGTTAGCGCTTAAACTTTTTTCAGATGGTTATGCAAGTTTTTCTTGTTGAAAAGGAATCTATTTATTATACCGATACCTGAACACAAAAATAACAACTTACATTTCGAGAAAACATCAATGATTTGTAAGCATTGTAAAAACCAACAGCATCCATCGAACCTTTCCTTTCCTCAATTGAATCCTAGAAAAGACAAATTCAAACTTTGATGAGAGCAATTCGTTTTTAGGCGAGCAATCAACAGCTCTCCTTTATCAGTTGAAGTGAGCCAGGAGGGAAGTAATTTCTCAAACAGTCAGGCTTGAAACTCATTCATTTCTTGATGTTTTGAATGATAAACACCACATACTAAACATGAATTCGAATGAACCCCCATTTTCAAACCCCCATTTACACATAAAAAAACTGAAAAATTGAACGAGCAACACAAGATTTCACAAGAAAATATATATATTTTTAATATGAAAAAATGTTGGCATCTGTTCACTGAAAAACTCTCACTAACCTGATAATACTCTCGCACTTTGTTGGTTGGTAATCTTATGTTGGCTCTTTGGAGAAAACCTTTAAAATCTTTCAGATTCATTCTGTAAAAAAAGTCCACACATGAACTTATTCTGAGTAAACTACTTCAGGTGATAAAGAAGCTGTGTCCAGGTGGTAAAAGAACTCGTGTGATTCTCAATGGCAAGGCCCTGACAAGCATAACAATGTTCAAAATATTTCAAAATCGAGTTAATCAAGTAGAGTTACTTTCTTTCTTGTCATAATTTATTACTTTCTTGTCATAATTAAATAGATCTTGCGTTGCCAAGTAAGGCATCAAATTTTAAGTTGAAGCCTCTTCTATTATAAGCAAGCAAAAGCAGAAACGCAAAAACTATAGCTCTTCCATAACAGGCTGGCAAACGTGTATACATTTTAGAGGACAACCAGTAGTACAAATACAATCAGTAGTATATATGATAATAACACTATTAAAGTGCTAATGTGCGATTACAACCAAAAACATACTTCTCCATATCTGAGCGAATAATAATGTTCCATTCTCTGTGCAGCCACCTTCAATATAAAATATGTATGAGATACACACCAAGGCTTACAAAAAAGCGGGACAGGATGTGGGACTGACGGTCGCAGGCAGGTTCTTCGGGAAGTATTTCCAATTTTAAGAAAATAAATGTTATCAAATTTATCAATTTCCTACTCGTTGACTCCTCGTTCTGTATGTTAGACATGTGTCAATCAAACGGTTACAATAAATTTCGCAACGTTAATGACAAATATCTAACCTTGACCGTAATTGAGTTTGACACACAAACGTGCACGGTATTCAGGTTTTGGTACGGTATTCAGGGACGTAGAAAGCAATTCTCGTTTGGGAAAAGATTCTTGAGAGTGGGTACTTTTCATGGTACATCTCAAGGCAACTAATTTACCAAAATTGGCAGTTCTTAGACTAATTTGGGCAGTTCTAAACTTTTAAATAATCGTTTCCAGACAAAGGGAAGATCTGAATGCAAACTATGCCATGATTTCACATTTACTGCAGTATTTTCTTAATGTAACCAAAAGATCTTACATCATAGGGAGGTTATGATGGACAACGAGAACGTGAAGATAGGACCTCAAACTTTCTTTTGAAATATTGACAATTGTGATTTTTCATTGTAAATGTTACAAAGCTTGCACTTGAAAATAACCGAAATAGTTAACCTTAATGTTTGGTTTTCTCTTCATAATATGCAACAAATTGTTCTTCAATATATTAAAACCTCACAATATGTGGTATAATTAATTAGTTTTCTTAGAATACTCTGCAAAATCAACTCATTTCGCGGCTGAAAATGCAAAGGGACAACTGCTTAATCTCCATTGGTGATTCATATTTTCGTGGAAAGCAACACAAACATTTACGTGGATAATAAGTTGTCAAAAATATTTTTATACAGAAAAGGTTTGTGAGGTTGCCGGTGCTGCTCTCGTCTTACATCGTCGTAAACTCCCTAATACTGAAGCTAGAACTTTTGTGAAGTCACTTTATTATCTTCTTTGTCCTCTTCTTTAAATTCATCCCATAACAAAAAGTTACTGTTAGTGCTTTCTTGAATTATTTTGCGATTTATGACCTGATGTACAGTAGATGTTCATGGATTTAATATCATGAATTTAATATCATGGATTTAATATCATTTAATATCATGGCTGTCAGCAGGCCCAGTTGTAACAAAAAGTAAATAATACTTCTTTTAATGAAACAGAAATATCTCCATTTTAAAAGTAAGTTTTACCTTGATATCAATACAGTTGGTGGTTCATACTGATTTCTCCATTTCAAAATAATTAATCCTTTAACCCAGCATTCCTTCTCATTAGCATTTTGAGCTGCAATATATGAACCAACAAATTGCCAGCAATTTGAAACAAATAAATTTTAAATCACACACATTTGTAACTTCTTAACGAATGAAGCAAAATCCTCAACTAGTTCAACATTCAGAAGCTAATAAAATGAAATGCACAGGTACTAAATTTGAATCTCTCTAGAATATTGTTGACCTGAATGGAATTTCACCTTGAAATGAAACACCTTTGTATTTTCAATAATCTTTCTGAATTTGCGATAGCTGCATGTTCTAACTTCAAGTTAGATGCTCTCTTTATAAGATGAATTGTTTCCAAAACGTCTAGAGAATGAACTAATGGTTAAAAAAAGGAATTTCATTTCATGGTGATGTTCCATTCTAGGCGAAGCTGCTCTACTTGAACTCATTTAATAAAAACTCCTGGTTAACTCAAACTCTTTTGTATATCCCTTTACTGCTTTCAGTGTTGATTTCAAAAAGTTATTATCTTAAAAGAAATGTCTATTCCTCCTGAAAAAGATTTCAGATAGCAGGGTTCAACTGTACTGTGTTTTTTAATCAATTTACCGAAATGTTAAACTGTTCTGCATATCCTTTGCTCAAACTGTCCTGCATATCCTTTGACAGCTTCCAGTGTTTGTTGATTTACTTTTCCTAATCTCAACATCTTGACTTGAACAAATTTATGTTATATAACTTTTAATATAACTAGGTAATAAGATCCTTTGTTGAAAAGAAACATAAAAAACACGACACATACCTAAGCACGACAATGTTTTCAACTTGAAATTATTCCCATAAACAACAACAAAACAACAATTAAGATCGATCTTTCTTAGCAAATCTGGTTGTCGTTGAAAATCTCTTGATGAGCAACCCCTTCTGATCTCCTTCATTTCCTCAATATGAACTGCAATAAACCATGAAAAACATGTCATTCAAACAGCTGAAATATTACTTAACCAAAAAACACGTCGCCACACTTAGAAGGCAGCTATGGAAGAACTTTAGATATGATAATTTTGTATTTCTTGAAATTGATGGAAACGATTTCAATTTAAAGTTTGATACCTTGTTTTCCAAAATCTACAAAGTAATCCCTAAGCTATACAAATAGAAAACCACCGTTAATAGCGTTCTCAAAGCCATAATGCAATATTTTTATCATAATCATAATGCAGTACTATGGAGGAACATAAGGTTTGATAATTTTGTATTTCTTGAAATTGATGCAAGAGGCTCCAACTTGAAGTTTGATACCTTGTTTACCAAAATCTACCATGACGACGTTCTCAAATCCATAATGCAATACTTTTATCATAATCATAATGCAGTACTATGGAGGATTTTTAATTTTGATAATTTTATCCTTGTCTGACGTTGATGCAAGAGGCTTCAACTTAAAGTTTGATACCTTGTTTACCAAAGTCTATTAAATAATCTCTAAGCTATACTAAAGGAAAGCCAGCATTAATCAAGTGACATATCAAGCCAGAAGCGTTATTTCGAACAATAGAAGTGAACTATGCCATATACTTAAAAGGTAGACCAATAAGAAACTTTCACTGTCGTTTTAATCTGTTTCATTATTACATTTGATTGCTATTTCTCTGTCCATTTGCTTTAACAGTCAGATATAACAACTGAATCATCCACGTGCAAACAAACGTTTCTTGATTCTAAGTTGACAATTACTGCCCGAAAGATTAATTCATCAACCAGCACTATAAACAAACGAACAATGCGAAGAAGCAATGTAAACAAACAATGGAAACATTTACCAATGAACACTATTCATCCAATAATCTTTACCCGTGAAAATCTAAATGTTTTGGGATCAGTTGTAAATGTTTTAGATTAGATCCAATACTATTTACAAATTGTTAAACTGTAATGCATTTAGATGTAAGATAATATTATGCACATGTCAACAAATATTATACCAATAAAATGAAATACAATAAATGTTTATATTTATATTTAAATATACACAACGTTTCGAGCACTACTCGTCTTCGGGTGTGAGACGAAAGTCGTTGAAGAGAAATGAAGATAAGCGATAGAGAATGTGAAGTTCGACTGAGATGTAAAAAGAATGTGACGTAGGAATAGATGTTATGATTGTAGAAAATCATAAAAAAGAAAATTGTTTGTTAAGGCCAGAGGGGGAGAGCGTACATAGTTTAAATAAAAGGCTTTTTCTAAAGTTTTGCGTTTAATATCATCCAGAGGTGCCATAGAAAGTCCACAAATTGTGATATCAGCCATAGAATGATTTGTAGAGTAGAAATGTTTTGAAATATTTAAATCAAGGTCATCTTTGTGTGATTCTTCGAGGTGGATCTTTTTTGAACGTTCAGTAAGTTTTCACCAAATCGAGCATTCGTTTGTCTGGATCTTTCGCCAATGTATAGGTTGCAATTTGAGCAGCGTATTCAGTAGATAAAGCATGATGAACAACACGTGGTATTGATGTGGAAAGATCTGTCATTGTTGGTTATAGATGTAGAGCGGTTGATGTGTGTGTGCAGGTACGGAATTTTGAATTGTTGCATGGAGTAGAACCTGATTGTTTTGAAGGAGAAGGAAGTTTTGTTCGAACGATCATGTCTATAATATTAAGAGGAGGATATTGAGCCATTAGGGGAGGATATTGAAAAGTATTGCTTGTTTTATCATCTTGTAGTTGTCGTAAACAATCTTTTTTATTTTGTTTGCAATTGGATGGTATGTGAGTGTGAGTGGAATATGTTCTTGTGTGTAGTAACGATCGTTCCTGTGACAGTTGTGAGGCTTTCTGAAAAGCAGATTGTATTACGTTTTTAGGATAATTGCTGTTGGTGAAAAAAGCTGACATTTCCTGTGTTTTGGCCTCAAAATCATCTTGTTTAGAGAACAAATGGCGCAGGCGGAAAAACTGCGAAAATGGTATAGAGTTCTTGCATTTTCCAGGACGAGAAGTAGGCGTCAGCGTCGGTTTCTTTGTAAAAGATAGATGTTTCAATTTGTGAAAGTGAAGTCAATGGCAGGATGGAAATTATTCACGTAGCTGATAAAGTCTTCAACGACTTTCCTCACACTGAAGACTAAAAAGAGTCATGTTCGAAACGTTGCGTATATTTAAATATAAATATAAACATTCATTGCATTTTATTTTATTTGTATTCTCAACTTATTACTCGACGACGTACAAAACACAGAACACAATTAAAATATTATACCACACTGAGCTTCATAAATGCTTAAACTATTAACAAAATGTAAATTGCAACAGGGACATTCCATGTCAAGTGTAACCACCAATCTGAAGTCAATCTCTCAGATTTGCTCTAAATTTTACACAGTGATTAGTATCCATCTAAAAAGAGTTTTCCCAAAATTTGACTAAAATCTATCAATTCGTTCAATTGTTCCGGAGTTATGCCTAATTCAAAGTGTCATTCTTTCAAGTTTTTCGCGACAATGCGACCACACCCAATGCTCATATCTCCCATAATATAAAGCTTATTGAGGCAAGCAAGGTGTCATTTGAAAGCTTATGCCATGCTGAATCACAATATGTTATCAATCTTGAAATAGGTATTCATTTAGAGTTTCATATGAAGCACTGAAGTTTTCTTGCAGTAACCATGCCCTGAAAGGCAATTACGATTTCAGCCAATTTTTTTTAATATCCCCAAATATCTTATAAATCATCTGGTAAAGTTTCAGGATGGGATCACCATGGGTTGTTATGTAAAAAGGTACCAAACTGAAGTCATTTAGACTTATTTGTTGAAAATTCATAAGGTTCAGTACTAAATTTCAAAATTTGTAAGGTTCAGTACTAAATTTCAAAATTTGTAACGTTCAGTACTAAAATTAAAAATTTGCAAGGTTCAGTACTAAAATTAAAAATTTGCAAGGTTCAGTACCAAAATTAAAAACTTGTAAGGTTCAGTACTAAATTTCAAAATTAATAAGCTCAAGTACTAAATTTCAAAGTTAATAATCAGTACAAAAACCCAAACTTTATATGGTTCATTACTAAAATTAAAAATTATTTTTTTTGGAACTATTATCAGCATTTAATCTACTGATGCTATTGAACTAAGTTAAATTAAAATTCTTTAAGATATTCATCACAAGACTTACTAATAACAATTCAAAAAAATCATTTTTAATTTTATTACTGAACCTTATTAATTTTGAATTTTAATACGGAACCTTGCAAATTTTTAATTTTAGTACTGAACCTTACAAATTTTGAAATTTAGTACTGAACCTTATTAATTTTGAAATTTAGTACTGAACCTTACAAGTTTTAAATTTTAGTACTGAACCTTGCAAATTTTTAATTTTAGTACTGAACCTTATAAATTTTGAAATTTAGTACTGAACCTTACAAATTTTGAAATTTAGTACTGAACCTTACGAATTTTCAACAAATAAGTCTACCTGACTTCAGTTTGGTACCTTTTTACATAACAACCCATGGTGCCATCCTGAAACTTTTCCAGATGATTTATAAGATATTTGGGGATATAAAAAAAAAATTGGCTGAAATCGTAATTGCCTCGTGGTTACTGCAAGAAAACTTCAGTGCTTCATATGAAACTCTAAATGAATACCTATTTCAAGATTGATAACATATCGTGATTCAGCATGACATAAGCTTTCAAATGACACCTTGCTTGCCTCAATAAGCTTTATATTATGGGAGTTATGAGCATTGGGTGTGGTCGCGTTGTCGCGAAAAACTTGAAAGAATGACACTTTGAATTAGGCATAACTCGAATTGATAGATTTTGGTCAAATTTTGGGAAAACTCTTTTTAGATGGATACTAATTACTGTGTAAAATTTACAGCAAATCTAAGAGATTTACTTCAGATTTTAAACTTTTTTGGTTACACTTGACATGGAATGTCCCTTTACTGTGATTCTTTATAAAATTATCGCTGAGTCTTTTTGAACAAATTAAAATTTTCAATGGCACAGTGAGTTACAAATTGATAGAAATGTTAGATGCTTCATTTAAATAACAAAAAGGTCAGAAGGATATCAAAGGACTAATTCAACCATTATTTGAATTTTCATTTTGTATTTTTGTGTATTTAAAATTGTAAAAAGCGAAATGCCGATTGCTGTGCTGAGGTCTCAATGAGTCCCCTATTAAATTAATTTCTTTAGGCCATTCAGCCAAATCTCTGTTTTGAGGTCAAGGTAAATTTGATATTTGAAGATAAATATCTTGGCTCATACGCAATCAATAATGCTCAATAAGGTATTCATCGGTAAGTGAATTATCAGTGAATTGCTACGGAAACATTTGGAAGCCATTTAAGTTATATTTTAGTCACTGCAGTCTTTAAAATCCTGAGTGTTTTTTTGGGTCACCCGGTATGTAAATTTAATTTGATTTTATATTTACAATAAATATTTATATCATATCATTATATCATGTCAATTATATGATAATAACAACGCTTCTTACCCAAGCCAAATCCTCGGTCCCCGTCCCACTGGTACTCCGATCTTGATATAATGCTCCCTCCAATAGTGCCAAACATTGATCCATCTAGATCCTTCAGGATAATTTTCCTGAGCGCATCACAATCCATATCAACACAATCAGAAGGATTAATGAATCCTTTATGTGGGGTATTGAGGTGGAGCTTGTTTCCTTCAGTGACATTTATAAATCTTATCTTGTTTAACTCTGTCGGATGCATAATGTCTCCACTACCAGGGTTAGTATTGAAAACAACATTCTTTTTCCCATTGCATGTTGTAAGAAAATTAGAGAAAGTAACTCTGTTGTAACGTGCAATGCCACCGATAGCAGGGTATGACATAGGTTTATGCCAAGGCTTAAACGGTCCCTTTGATGGACCTGAGGAAAATGTCGATATCATAGATCCGACCATGCCACCTGAAACATAATTATTTGTGGCTACATAGGCATAATCAACAAATAAACATTTACGCAAACTAAACCAAGTAGATAAACACACATATCTACCCAGTGACCATTACATTTATTTACAAGAATATGTAAAAGTTTAGAGAAACTTTTGTTATTCCTATCAGCTACAAAAAGCTATTCAATAGAAGTAAATTGAAATTGCTGACAAAATAAAAATCTATTTGCATGATAAATAAATTCTAGTAAAATAAAAGCCAGAAATTGTGTTTTATTTGCAATGTAATTAATGGTTAAGTACTGTATTAAAAAAATTGCTATGTCCTGTATTGTTATCATCAAATTTAGAAAACATTTGCCCATAAATTGATGAAACCCGGTGCCGGAAAATGTTTAGCACCAAAGGATAGTGTATGAAACTTGATGCACATCGTTAAATTGCATATGACACGAAACGTTTTATTCATTAATATGAAGAAATTTCTGACGAGAAACCGCAAGCTTTTTTGATTTTTAAATATCTTTGAAGGTGACGTTTTCCTGGTAAAAAGTGTCCGTGAAATCGCCAAAACTTTATTATTATTTGTGACGTTATTAGTTGGTGTTGTGCAAATGACAAAATATAAAAGACTGATTACTTAAAAGGCAATATCAATGAAAATTTGCATAGACAGCAATTGAATTGCAATAAACATTTTCTAACATTTTAAATTTCGTCGCCATGACAACATGTTAGTTACCAGACCTCTCAAATGAAAATTCAAAAGATCTCGATATTCAGTGAATTGAGTTCAATTTTTCAACATTATTTTAAATAGTTCTTAGCAAGTTAAATGTTGATTCAACATATCCGAAAATTAAACATTTCCGAAGGGCAGTGTATTTAAAAGCAAATCAATTAAAACAATTAATTAATCAATTAATTAACAGAAAATAATTATTTTACTACTATATGCAATTTTAGAACAATCACGCACAGAAATGTAAATTTTTCAGTGTCTTACGATTAGTTTAGCCACGGGCATAAACTTCAAAACAAGTCTAAGGACAAGATTTTAATTTTGAGAATTTAATGATTGAAAATTAGAAAGAAGTGTCGCTGAATATCGCTTGTACCAAAGTTGAAGCGACAAAAGCAAGACCGAATTTGAAAGACTCGAAGACTTGAAAGACAAGATT
>JAYJMH010012846.1:0-22488 GCA_036873815.1 Phacellophora camtschatica | reverse complement strand
TGCTCTGCTCTGCTCTGCTCTGCTCTGCTCTGCTCTGCTCTGCTCTGCTCTGCTCTGCTCTGCTCTGCTCTGCTCTGATCTGCTCTGCTCTGCTCTGCTCTGCTTACACACAGTATAACAATTCAATTTATTTACAAAAAATGTACTGCTTTACAATTGACATTGGACAAGATCCGAATTATATCTGTTAGCAATGTGCTGATGATAACAATGACAATCTTTCTGGAACAAATGCAAATTTTATACAATAAATATGCGAGTCACAGTGGATGCAACAGTAAATATTCAAAAACATATACAATTTGTGTAATAATTCTATCAATAATTTACTAATTAGTTTTATGACAAAACCTTCTATTTTTTCTTTTAATTTTGTAGTTATTTACCATCGCCTGGTTTCACTCAACTAGCATCGCCACAATTATACAGAATGTTGCCTGCTTCATACTACGCCTTGCAACCACAAGAGCATGTTATAGTAACGCCTTATAGCCTAGAAAATCCGGCAAGTATTTTCTTTAAAAATATGCTTTATTCAGTTGTTACTTTCAAAAATTTTACAAGAAATATATTTTTTTTGATTTTTACGATGACCTACTTTTTACAATGACCTCAAACGAAGACCTTATGTCCACTGAAATGAACTTTATGACTATCGATATTGACCTGAGGACTTTTGGCCTTAATTGTATGACCTTATAACATTACGAACATTGACCTTATAACATGTTGACCTTATGACCTAATGCCATTATGACCATTGATTTATTACACTATGACCATTGACCTTATGGCCATTGACCATATGACCACTGACATTGACCATATGACCACTGACATTGACCTTATGACCACTGACATTGACCTTATGACCACTGACATTGACCATATGACCACTGACATTGACCTTATGACCACTGACATTGACCATATGACCACTGACATTGACCTTATGACCACTAATATTGACCTTATGACCACTGACATTGACTATATGACCACTGACATTGACCTTATGACCACTAACATTGACCTTATGACCACTGACATTGACCATATGACCACTGACATTGACCTTATGACCACTGGCATTGACCTTATGACCAAAAATTGTAACTGCTGCTCATATATTCATGATTATTTGTTCTTAATGACTTGACTTCATGATGTATTGCATGGTTTTGATTTTCAAAATTCATTTTCAGCTCTATTGTGAACGAGAAGAGCAACCTCAAACACCACCTGACGATCCCAGGCAAGAAACATCTTTGCCTTCATCTGAAAGAAACCCACAGTTAAAGGATCGCCAACCTTCACAATCTTCAGATACTTATTATGATTATGAGAATAATTCCCAGTCTCTTGTACAATATATTAAGCAAGAATTACTTCGTATGATTCACAACAGAAGAGCTCAAACGCCTGTGAAAAAACTGACCATTTCAGAAAGCAGTATTTAGCAACCCTGAAAGGGTGGATTGACCAGATCTGGATGGGGATGTGCCCCCAATCTTCAGAAACATATCTGTCTCTGAACTTTTATCAATTTTCGAAATTTTGACTTCCTGCCAGCTTTTCGAAAATTCATACCCGTTATACAATCCATGAAAATCAAGGACGGTTTTTATGCCGAAATAGGTAGTGAAAATTGAGTCTCCAGCACCCAAAATATTAATGTACCCTGGATTAACTATTTTATTCCTGAGATGATCTAATGTCCATTAATAAAAGTGTTATAAATTCAGGGTAAAAGTGTTAAGGCCTTTTTTCCGTTTGAGTTGATGTAGTTTGCTTGTGTTATTTTTTATATTTGAAATTTGTATTATAAATTTTAAATGTATTAATTGGAATTGAATCAGGGCGTAACAAGGTTGAACATAATTTTCTAAGAAAATTGAATTATGGCATGCTTTAACAGGGCGTCGTTTAGCATAATAACTAGGGGGCAAGTTCCCCCAGTCCCTTTTTCATCAGAAGAACAGCTTGCCCCCCCCCCCCCCGAGGCCCTGGCTTTACGTTCATTTTTATACTGGATGGTGGTATATACTTAACTTCAGTCCGTTTATGAAGATGACTATAATGCAACGCGTACGAGGGACTTGAAGGGGGTCAAGATCCAAATTCGCAGGTTTCAGTTCAGATGCAAAATACTATGGGGCACTTTCGTGGAATTTTTTTCCCATATCCTATTATGAAGCGTTTTTTAACAAAATGATCCTTTATTTGAGTATGTTCCATGTAACTTTGGGCTTTTCGATTTCTATGTTTTTCTTAATAGAATTGAACCCCAATCTCGAAATTTGAGGAATCCTTATCCCAGTCCCAGGACAATTTTCCCAGTCCCATTCAAGTCTCATTTTCCAGCTCCGAAATATGCGAACCTCATTTTTCTTATTTTGCCCCTTCAGCACCCTCTTAAATCCTACCCTGGGTACCAGATGTTAACCAGTCCAACACAAAAGCAAATATCTGGTACCCAGGGTACTTAAATCCATGGCATTTGAGCAAATTTTAGACAAGAATAATTATTTTATTCGATCGTATTATTTTAATGTTAATATTATTTTGAAAATTATTGTACATTGGGATTTAAAATTCAGACTGCTACCGAGTTTTTGTCATGAGGTTGATGTATTTATTTTATTGTGTTTTTGTTGGTTCATCTAAAATGCTTTTTTGCAACAGTTAATTAATTGTTAGTGATACAAACATAAATTGTAGGCTTCTGCTAATGTTAACACGCTAAAGACAATGCCGAACAGACCCAGTCGAAAAGTGCCCCCAAGTGCCATTTTTGGGACAAGGGTACTTCATGTTCATCAAATAAATGGCAAAAGCAAATTTCCAACGACCACGTGCAGAAATGAGCACGTGTTGTTTTATTCTGTTGTGAAACCGAGGCTAAATAATTGTAGCGAGCTTTTTCAAGAACAAGATGGCTTCCAGTTTTAAGAAGAAATCAACAACAGCTTCAGCACGAAGTCAAGCGCTACCACCAGGATCAAAAGTTTCTTTGCACAATAACCAGTTACTTGTAAGCTCTGGTGTTCCATCTCTTGATAACATTCTTGGTAAACCTAGTTTTGCTCTTATGTTTGTTTGTTGTTTTATAATGAGAATGCAAAATGGCCAAAGTCGAAAATTATGTTTTTTTTTTGTGGGCGGCGGGTTGGGTACTTGGCTATACTGTGACTGTTTCTTTTTGCTCGCTTGAAGCTCAGGAGACCTGTATGTTTAGCATGGGGGGGGGGGTGTTCCTTATCTTTTTTAGATATAAATTCCTAATCTAAATTAGGGAGGACGCGCAGCGCCTTTCCTCCGTCGGAATTCGCAGCACCACTTGACATGCGAAGAATTCTTGACTTTTTATTTAAATATCTTTTCTTCTGTTTATGATATGACATTAGTTTATTTAGGAAAATGTCAGTTAGGTATTTGTGATTGTAATCTGAAATTTATATGGTCCAAAGAAGCAAGAAAATACCTCAAATTTCCATGTTCTTTATTGTTGTGCGAAAATACGGGCCTAATTTCTCACGGCACCGCTTTTTTTGAAGACCGGTCTTCACAAAACTTACAATAAAACCGGAGCACAAACTCGGACATTAAAAATAACCTCAGATTCAAATAGCCCACTCCTTTAGCCTCATTTTGAGCTAGTAAACAAATTCATAGTACAAAGTCCGGAGTTTCATTGACGCAAATGAAAGTTTCACTGCGGAATTTTGCAACGAAAACGAAAAAATACGGGTTTGTTTACTTGCTAATTTTAAAGGTTATCATTTCATTTATATATATTGGATGTTATTCACTCTGCTTACGTTGTTGCTCAATTTTTATTCGAGTTGGAGTTACCCGTAGTACTTAGATTTTTCAGTTGTTTATGCGTTTGGAAATCCATGATGGCGGATATTTTTTAACCGGGAGAAAATAATCTTTGATCGTGGATTTTAAAATGGCGGAAAGCAGTTGTCATGACAATCCTCGATAAACCATGGCGGATAATAGCTATTTTAATGACATTGCAAGCCTTGCAGAGGGTCTCCAGCATAATAAACTTCCAAATGGTTGGTTATTGACTGACTTTAAAGTTACATATGGAATTTTAGGTGAAATTTTCAAAATATCAGAGAACTTAAGGAAATCTTCAAGTGAAATTGTTGACTTTATTGGTCTTCTGTGCGGTTATTCAGTCAAGGAAAAAATAAAACTTTCTAATTTAAAGAGAACTGTACAGAGAGTCAATAAAAAATTTCCAGAGAGAAAAAATGATATATTTGATCAATTTTATAGAAATGAGGAGGAGGAACAGAAAACTATTAACAAAAAGCCAATTTGTAATTCCCTGGGAATCACTGGAGAGTTTTTAATTTCTTTAATTGAGAAACAATTAACTGAAAAAGAGTTAGCCATTCTGAAAGAAGTAATTTTAACAAATGCGTTGGTTCTTGAACTTTTAGAATATCAAAAAGAATTATCAGTTACATGGAGGAATTTTAGAATTTGGATTCAAGCTATAGGAAAGGTAGATTATGAAATTAATGTAGGAAATTTAGTAAAAAGAGTAGATATTTTAAAGAAAGACAGGCGTAATGTTGATCTCAATGAGAAGTTTACATTGCCAGGGTTTGAAGAGGACACAAGAGGTTCTATACGAAAGCATGAGCATTCAACAGGTGAAGAAGAAGTAAATATTGCAGTGTTTTCAAATGAATATATCAAGGCTACAAATGATTTGTTTAATATTATGTTGGAATCTGAGAAGAAAGTTGAAATTTTAAAAGAAATTGTTCAAGATGGAAATGAAGAAAGATCACAAAAAGAGGTAGAAATAAGAAATTTAAGGGAAGATATTAACAATTTAACTAGGAAAGTAGACGAAAGTGACAGGAAATTGCAAGATAAAATAGCAAAATTAGGTAATTTGTCAGCAAGAAATGTAAATAAAAGAATTAGAACTAGGGATAATATGTAAATTAACTAAAGAAACAAAGGAGTCAGAAGCCAAAATAATATCCAAAGATGACGAGATTGCGGAGCAACAATTGAGGATAGGCACACTTGAGGATGATATTGATATTTTAAATGAAAGCCTGGAAAAAGCATTAAACACAAAGTTGAGAGAGCAAAAAAACAAATCATATTACAAAATGAAATTATTAAAATCGAGAAAGATGATAACTTTTTTAGATCTAAAATATCCGAGTTAGAATATGAAATAAAAAGCCTAGAAAATGAAAAGTTGGAACTGGAAGGAAAGTTGGAGGAGTTTTTGAACAGCAAAGAAGTAAAGACTTTCAAGAATGGAAAATATGTTGACAAAGTTAGATTATTATATCAGGATTTGTTGTGTCTTGGCATTAGTGCTAATAAAGTAAGTTCTGTATTGAAAAAGTTGTCAAATTTTGAAGTTGATCGTCTTCCAAAAATTACGTTTGCAAAGTATATGCTTATAGAGACAAGAGGGATGGCAGAGTTGCAGGTGGCAAGTGAATTGGCTGAGAATTGGGAAAAAGAAAACAGGACCATGCAAACTGATGGGACATGAAAGAAAGGATATGGGTATTTGACTTGTGATGTAGTGAAAGATGATGGACAGGTTTTATGTTGTGGGTTGAGGGATCAGGGTTCAGGAGATGCGGAAACACAGTTGAGTATTGTTAAAGAGATATTTGATGATTGTGTAGAGATGTTAGAAGGAGAAAAGAGTGAGACAAATTTGAAAATTGTAAAGTCCATAAAGAATGTAATGTCAGATAGATGCATCGTGCAAAAGAAATTTAATTCATTATTTAAAGAATACAGAGAAGAGATTGATCCAATTGCAATAGAAGGTTGGGGGGGATTTATCCGAAGAAGAGCAAAATAAGATTAAGATTACGAATGAATTTTTTTGTGGGTTGCATTTATTTGTTGGTTTGGCTGATCAGGCAGAGGAGTCATTGAAATTGCGGGATACATTATGTTGGGGAACAGAGAAAATAGGGTCATTAGCGCATGGGGGGTTTTCAAGAGGTGAATCTGGGGCGAAAAGATTAACACATACAGTTTGTAAAGCAATTCAAGAGAGTGGGTCAGAACAATATGGCAAGATGGTCCAATTCAGAGTTTTCATGGAGAAAGAACATTCAGATTTGATTGAAAATGGGATTCCATTAATACCATTCATTGGGAATAGGTTTAATGTCTTTTTTAATGGTGGGGGAGTTCTTTATTTATTTGATTGCCTGAAAGAGATTTTTTTTTAGGTAAAGGATGAAAACAAGTTGGTGTTTGCTATTTATAATGATCTGCAAGTTGTTTCCTATGTAGTTGCTTGTAGAGTGTTAGGCTTAATTAGCACGCTGGTTACAGGTACTCTTTGGAGGTTGATGGAAAAAGAGATCCACATTTTAAACATGAATCAGTATTTCCAGAGAATGTTGAATCATTTTGAATCATGGGCAGAGGATGCTAGCTCGTTTTTAAATGGGTCTGAAGTATTATTTGATGCAGAATTTATTTGTCACAATAATGTAATGAAAGTTTTGCTACAAAGTGGCTCGGATGGTGGTGAATTTTGGGATACAATGACAAAACGGTGCTTGGAGTTAGTTTTTGGAGGGTTTTGTGTTTCAACGAAAAGGCTCTTGTGTGACCATTTAAAGGGAGGGATTTTTGAAAGAAAAGAAGATGATGAAATTTACAGAAAAGAAACCAAGACAGTACCAACTACAAATGCACAACCAGAAAGAGATTTTGGGATGCTAGATAATTTGATGAGGAGCAGACCAAGGGCAACGACAATGGCTTTAGAAGGGTTGATCATGTGCACCACAAATAAAATGTCAACATGGAGAGATTGTTTAACACCAGAGAAAAGAAAAATAATGACAAGAATGGCAATGAATTCAAAGAAAGCCCAAAGACAGAAGTACTTGACAAGATTGACAGAAATAAAGTTACAGAGGACGAACAAGATGATGGAAAAGAAGGAAGTGAGGGAAAAGAAGGAAGTAGAAATAAGGCAAGAAAAAGGAAGGTTAACTAAGGAAATAGAATCTGGAGGGGGGACTATGGGATAGTGTTAAAGAAATGGAAGTAAATGTAAAAAAATGTTGTTCAGAAAAAGATAGATTATGTAAATTAAAGATCCAATTAAAATTTAGGGAAAAAGTTCTTTGTGTCAGCAAAGACAATAAAAGCTTGTATTATATGGAGGCCTGTACGTTTGAGGCGTGCGATCGCACACACACGCCTTGGCGCACGCCTAAAGTTTTCAAGGCATGCTTTTGATCGCACGTGCAAAGTTCTATTCAGAGCGCTAATTCCCTGTTAAAATTTCTACTTTTTATGAAAATATTCCAGTGTGAACACCATTATTTCCAGTGTGAACACCATAAATGGAAACATTTGATTTTGAAAAAGTTCTCCTTTTCGAAAAAAGACCGATAACGCCTGTGAAGCAAATGTGAATTTCACAGCGTTTCTAATCATTTTCATTTGAGAACGGATCAGTCTGAAAGGGAAAATTAACAAGTTTCGTTTTCAGCAGCAAAAACGGATCAAAATGAAAACAGGGTGGTGTGTACGAGGCCTGAAAAACATTCATTTCGGCCTAAAATTGCTATCATACACCATCGCACGCCCAAAATCGCCAATGCGTTTGAATTGCCGCACGCCCATCAAGATTCATATGAACAGGCCTGTATATGTCTAAAAAAGGGAAGCAGTTGAGTTCGAAGCAAGTTTCAGCAAATTTGAAAGAAATCTTAGAGGCAAAAGAGGAGGAACTTAACAGCATTGAGCAGGATCAGACATCATCATTCAAGAAAATGATAATTGACAAGAATGCGTTCAGAAAATCAAGGTTAAAATTTAGGGGAAAAGCAGCAGAGACAGACACAAAGAGTGCAAATAAAAATAAAATAAAAGGGAAAAGACTGGGCAACAAGGCAAAAGGGACAAAATTTGATTGTAGCCGGTGCAAAATACCAAAGGTTTTAACTTCTAAAGATTTAGTTGGAAAGGTGGTTGACCATAAATTTAAAGAAGGAGAAAAGGAGATCATTTACAGAGGCACTGTTATAACGCAAGGGTTAGAAAGGAATAACAAATTCTTTTATATAAAATACGATGGTGAAGATAGTGTTTGCAAGTTTGATTTGATGGTGGATTGGGAGAATGGTGATTTAACATTGACATCTTTGTCAATAGATGACTTCATTGGAAAGATTATAAAGCAATTGTATGTGGATGAAAAAACAGGAGATGAAGAATGGCATGATGCAGAAATAATAGACGTTGATGAAGATTCCAAGAACATTGAAAATCCAGACTTCTTTGTAGAATACACTGATGAAATTTTAGACGATGAACATACATACTATTTGTGTGAACTTTTTGAGGATTATGAGAAAGGCTGGGTTCGTTTTTGCTGATGAGTAAGTTAAAATGTTTTGTACTTGGTTTTAGTGTTGTGAATATGCATCTGAAGCATTGATTTGATCTGATATCTTGACACATCCAGAATGGCTTATGCATGATCTATTTATTAGGAGTCTTTTGGCAATTAGGCAGCAATTTATGGCATTGAAGAGGCTTTTTAATTTACTGTGCTATGGTAGCAACTATACGCTGACATTAAGCTGTTACTATGGTAACAACATATGGTAATTATAGTCATGAATTTATTATAATGAAGAGGCTTTTTAATTTACTGTGTTTGCATCAAATTTTAAAATGGAAAAACTAAAAATAACTAAGGATGCTTGTTTTCGGGTTACTATGCACCCGAACACTGTTGCTATGTGGCTGTACACTGTTTCTATGACAACATATTAATTTTTAGTGTTGATCTTTAATTATTATTGTATTTTTTGGCATTAACTTTAGTACATTATTCTATTTGACAGTTTCTCATGAGAAATTGTGTGTTTTTGGCTGGTTGCTACGCAGTTTCATGTTACCATAACAACAAAATCTATTTTTAGAACCATTTTTGAAAATCGCAATTATTGTTTGGTATATTTTCAAAATTTGGTTGAAATATCTTAAGCCACTCCAAAGTTACGTAATTTTAATTTTTGTTACCTGGAGCTCACAAAATTGTCCTTGGTGCCACCTATTTTAAAGCTTTATGAATAAAAATGACCAAAAATGTTTCTGATAAAATTGACCAAAAATAATATTTTGAAAATTCATAACTTTTTTTCTAAAAGGGCTATTGATCCAGAAAAAACTGCAAAAACATGCTTAAATTGAGCCCTTTCAAACGAGCCTATTCAAGGGCCCTTCCCATAAAGTTGAAAAATTGGCTGACATCCCTATCTAAATCTAAATAATATCTTATTGTTTATGATTATCATATAGATAGACTACACATATTTCTTAAAATCCAAAATAAAAGGCCAATTATTTCCAATTTTAAAATATCTCTAAAAATATCTAAAATTATATTTGAATTATCTCATATTCCTTAATAAAATAATTTGGGAAATATTGGAGAAATATTCCGATTACTAAAATTGTTTTCTCCAAATACCTCATCCTCATTTCTAAAAACCTCTAAACAGTATAGTTGGTATACACTTTTTTTCTTTATAAAATAGTATCATACATAATATCCATTTTGTTTTTTTTTCAGGCGGAGGTATACCTGTTGGATCTGTCTTGTTGATAGGTATGGTATGGTATGGTGAATATTTCATGTCTTGAATTTTTAAAAAATAAATTAACCGATTTGAATGCAAACACCATTTTTATTTTCACCAAGTAAGTAAGTGATAAATCGCCAGGGAAGATTTTGTTTTGATTTAAAATGCATGTTTCATGATCTGAAAACATTGTAGAAAAATGTGTCTTTTTACATTTATAAAAACTTATTAATATGACAAATTAACAAATAAACCATGAACAAGTATGGAACCAGTTGTTGACAAGCCTGTAAGTAAGTAAGTAAGTATTTATTGCCACTTTAAATTAAAAATTTACAATTTTGTAATGGCTAAAGTTAAAAATATGAATATTTACAATTATGCGATAAAAAATACTACTTACACTAATAAAAATAGAAATTCTTAAAATATTTTTAAAAATAAATAAAATTACGTATCTCTACTAGAGTGGCAGGGATAGCACTATAAGATCGAAAGACCTTGATTCCATAATGGTCCCCATAGAGATATGTCATGAATTCTACACCAAAGACAGTATATTCTGCACCAAAGTTTTATGCCAATCTCTGAATCAAAGTTTTACACAAGAGTTTTCGTGCCATTTTTACATATCACCCATAATATTTGCAATATGCCTGAGCGACATTTTGGAATTAATTAGGCCTAGACAGCATTGCATTACATAGAAGCAAACATTTTTTCAATTTCTTGCCAATTTTATTTTGTAAAAAATAAACAAATTCCACACCAACTGCCTTGTCAAAGATTTTTGGTGTAATCCATCAACTTATGTGTATACAATACAAATTTTATATAAATGATTATAGCAATTATGATTTTACAATAAAATAATTTTTTGCTTTACCTTTAGAGGAAGACACTCACACAACATTTTCAAATGTTTTATTGAGATATTTTGTTGCTGAGGGAGTACTCTGTGGGCATGGATTACTTCATGTATCGACAGATGAGCAAACATCTAATAATATACTTCAGGTTAGTCTGAAAATATTATAGGATGGGAAATTGTAATTCATTCTCTGAATTTTAAAAAGTTTGTCATTTTTTGTGAAGCAGTTCATCTAAGCTACTCAAACTCTCTAAGTCTAAATCTTGACAAACTGGAACTCAAATGTTATAGAGCAACAAATAAAACAAACAGGGGCTGGAAATTTCCTGAATTTTCAATAGTAGGTAAATCTGAATAAAGAGAGGGGTGGAAAGTTGGGCAGGTTTGAATAACATTACTGTGAGATGAATGATAGAAAGTAATACGAAAATACTGCTTGTACATGTATAATAAAAAAAAATGAACAAAAAAGTTATGAAGAGTAAAAACAAATATAATAACAGATGGCAGATAAAAGAATTCAAGATAATAAAAGTTAATGATAGGGGGGTTTGAAATAACTTTGGGGGAAGGGTGGGGAAAACTACAAAGTAAAAATGAAAGGGGTGTCTTCTAAGGGACCCTAAAGTACTTGGTCATTTACAACTATATAAAATATACTATTTTTTCGATAAAAATGGCATCAGGGGTATTTTGTCATCATTATGTTTTATAATAGAATTTGTGTTGTATAATTGAATCAGCAGTTGCATAATTGACTCTATTGAAATTTACTAATTTCAATTTAAAATTGCTTGCAAAATTTTAGAGAAACTATTTATTTGACAGAGGCTACCAGCTCCAATTGACCAAGAAGCCAAAACAACTCAGAAGACATTTTCACCAGATAAATCTGAAAAGGAAGATGGTACCAGTGAACTAAAGATTGCATGGAGGTATCAGAATTTGCCAACAGAAGAGGTAATTAGAATGTTTATATGAGAAACATATTCACATTTAATGATGCTTATCCAAATCACACTTATTATTTGCTTTGTTATTTTATTGAAACAAGTAAATTCATTTATGTGACAAAAATGTGAATGTTGTACAGATTTTACGTTATGCTTTCCAAGATAAAAACATTTATACCAGTTTTTAGAGAGGATTTTCCAGACATGAACAAGCAAAGAAAGCTAAATCCAAGTTCTACAAAAAACGTTTGATTGATAATAGTTATTTGTTAATTTCAAAAAGTATTTTTTTAATCATATGTTGGTAAGTAAGCATGTTTTACAATAAAAATTATAAATTTGGTCCAGAAGAGAGATGCATTTTGTAACAATAATGAAATTGACATGCTGGTTTCGAAGCGATTATCTCTCATGAACAAAATAAAACTCTCTCAACTGGAAAGCGAAAATAAACAATGTTTTGGATATGTTTTCAATTTCCAGTTGAGAGAATTTTGCTTTGTTCTCGAGGGATAATCACTTTAAAACCAGTTTGTCAATTTCATTATTGTTACAAAATTCGCCTCCGTTGCTCAGTATAGTATTATTTGTTCATGTAATGCTGGCACCAAAATCAATTTCCATTTGCCTTTAACACAAAATCAATTTCCATTTGCCAAAATCAATTTCCATCCACATAAAATTTAAACAGTTGGTATCAAGACCGATGCAAAAATATGAAGCTGTTTGCATACAAAGTATATATAAACTATTTTGTTCATACTCTACAGATAAGAACCAATAAACTCCAATTTGGACATTACTATGATCTTACAAAGACGATGGATGGAAATCCTTTTTCAGGACTCGACTTCACAAAATTATTTTGTGAGAATTTTACAGAAGAAGATGATAAGTGTCACTGGTGAGCTTGTTATTACCGCTTATTATTCCTTATGCAATTACCGCCTGTTACCGCCTGTTACCGCCTGTTACCTTCCAATTATCGCCTGTTCCTTATGCAATCAAAACAATCTTAATTCTATTTGAAATCACCCAACCGTGCGAAATCGCTTGGTATACAAACAATTCAAAAGTTTGAAACAATGTAATCATGATTGTTTTAATGGCGCAAGGAACACCCTGTTAGCTTTGGTAACTTAGCTTGTTGCCCCCTTGAAATGCTATGTGATGCAGTAGAAAGGAATATAGATTTTAGAAATAACCAGAGATAACTACGGAAAGACGAAACTTAAAAATTGAAAGTTACTTTTTTGGCAATAGATCTTCTCGTAAAGCTAGGCTTGTTTACACCCAATTCAAGTCATGCAACCAATAAATTTTAAACTTTTGATATTCTTCTACTTCCTGCATTGAAAGCACGAGTTTATATGGCGTAAAGTGTGTTGCAAAAATCAAAAGATGTTTTATCTAAATTGAGATTGGTTACATGACTTGAATTAAGTTTAAAAATTGAATATGTTGTTGTGGTGAGCAGAAAATCCTTTTGAACTTTCTTGAAAACGTTTGTCATCTATTTCTGTTTCCCTGGCCTTGCCCCAAGTCTATTATTTTTTAATCCAACAACAAACAGAGGGAATTGGAACAAAGAAGAGAAGGAATAATCTAGAAATTCGGAAGAAGGGACACGAGGTGGAGTAATCTGGAACTCATTCTTCATCCTCAGCTTCCTTCGTTTGTTTATCTCAGCTTCTTCATCTCATTCTCTCGGATTAAAGAAAGAAATAGACTTGGGGCAGGTCTGGTGTTGCCCAAACAATAATTGTCTTATTGGACTATCTATTCTCTGTGCAGTAAAAAATACTAACTCAAAAAAATTTTGAACTTTGCAGAAAATACAAAACTTTCTGGAAAATGTTGTTTTGGAAATAAATTATTGATTTTGTCTCAGTAATTTTTATTTATTTTCAGCGACAAAATTAATCCTGTTTGCAAGCAGATTATCAAACAAATTCAAAATTTAATTAAAAATCATAATTACTCAACGAGCAGCAGTCAGGTTAGTTTATTTTTAACTTCATTCTGAGGATATTTTAAACTAAAAATACCCCTGGTACCTACATTAACTTTTCTGCCCCCTCATCATGACGTCACAAACACCCCTAAGAACTCCAAAATTTCACTAAATACCATTAGTCGTCTTACCAAATATCGTTCTCTATTTACAATCACTGTAATTGATTACTTCTTACAAACGAGTAGAATCAACACTTGATTAGATCTTTGGAGATTAAAAGAAACATAATGTATCATTGTAATGGAATTTGAATGATGAAAATCTAGTTCGAAATTGATGAATAAATGAGCACAATAAATTTGACACTTATCGTAATTTGACACACGATCTCTTGATATATGACAAATAGCAAATGATGCATTTTGTTCTTGAAAGATTATTTTGAAATGTGTATTTAGAAACGAATGGTATTTGTCATATATGTGGAGAATGCCATTATCTCGACATGATTTAACATGGTCATTGAACGCCTTGTGCGTTGAAGGCATGCAAAGATTTGAAACACCAATCATATTTACTTTTAGCCAGAGAAAAAAATTCTTCGGATTTCACTTCAGTCGTTTGGTTCTCCGTTATGGCCAACATACAACGACTCAAAGAGTTCAATGACTTCACTGACGTGGTTTACGTTAGCTTTGCGTGCAGTGTTACGGTCTGCGTTTGCAGTTTGCGTTATGACTGTTCCAACTCATTTATTTCAGGTCAGTTAACATGGGGTTTGTTTCTTTAATCTAGTTTATTAGTTTGTGCTACAGCAAACACCCGCATAAAAGAAACTCAAATTAAGAAACTTTAGCTTGAGGATTTTGGTAAAATGAACCATAAATAAGAAACTGACCTTAGCCTAGACCTTGAAAAACAGCTTCTTATGTAAAGGGGTATATAAACATTTTTGAGAATGTTTTAAATAATGAATGCATCCTGCATTGAGAATTCAATAGATATATTGATAATATTATATTCCCAACCAAACGTTATCAATGTCAGAAGAATTTACATTTATACACACATACATTATCATTCCCACTCAATTTTTTGATGTTTTTGAAGTTTGCAGAATATTTGCAACCAATTTAGGGATTTTTCAAATAAGAAACTCAAACCGTGGAAATTTATTTGAAACCGAATAGATATGATACTTCTTAGTCTATACTGAAAAATCAAGCTTCTTATATGCTGGTGTTTACACATAGAAAATTACAACTCACGTTAGAGTTACCTGTTGGTGTGAAAAACAGAGACGAATTTTGTGAAACAAAAGGTTGCGGTTTCAAACATCACAATGCGATTCATCACCGATGAATAGATTTCAACACCTTGAAGCAAATCATAATAAACGGAATCATAAAATTTGCTGTTATTCGTTTATTTTTATTTGATTGAGTGCAGTCAGAGTGTGAAATTTTAAAGTCTATTCTTTCAAATCGCAAATCGCATTGTCATGTTTCAAACCGCAATCTTTTGTTTTACAAAACTCCGCCCTGTTTGTGTGAAAAACCTCTTTGACATTCTATAACCTTAGTCAATTGATAAGTTGTATATAGTAATGCTAAAAGTTGGAGTTTTAGAATGCTAAAAGTAAACATTGGTTGTGTCTGAAATTTTGCCTGACTTTTTGTTAAATTATTTTTAATAATCTTTTTCATAAAAACAATGATTTTACTATGGACCCAAGAAATCGTGGATTTTAGCTTATGATTTTGTTTGAATCGCATCTCTGCGTGTTAAACCCCGCTATTTTGAAATGTGTTTGAGATAACGGGTTTTAACGGGAGATAAAAGAAGCTAAATAAACACTGAAAGTTCTCAAAGGATTTACAAAACAGTTAACCGAGACTTCTCTTTCAGCGAGCTAGAGCTAGGGAGCTCTTGGTGTATTGCTTCGATAACTAAACCCTTCTTAAAAGTTTGTTTCAATTTTTAAGAAAATGTCAGACAGTTTCTTTTTACAATACATGGCACATTAGCAAAAAACATTTTTTGCAAATGTTTTTTTTAACGTTGAGGGTTTTAGTGTTCATAATTCTTTCGAAAATATTTTTTGATTGTTTTTTATTTCTTGCCAGGACCCAGTTGTGACAAGAAGACTTGAACAATGTGTAGATAATGCTGTACTATTGGAATCATTTGCAGGCTCAGAAAAAGAAAAAAATCCTGCTTTTAAAGACTATGATGGTAAGTAAAATACATTTCAGACAACAATTTGTTTTTTTATATCCCAGAACTGACCTTTTTGTTTAAAAGTTGTTTTACCAAATTTTCCGTAAACTCCAATATTTTCTGTCTGCTGCCAGCTGTGATTATAGTGGTTATTGTGATTAGCCTGATTAGCCTGATTATTGTGATTATTGTGATCATTGTGGTGATTGTGATGGTGCATTGGGGTGAACAAATCGAACAAAACATTAATATTTTTTGTAATTGTTTCCCTCCTTTGTAATTGGGAAATTTATAAAAATTCTAAGAATAGAGAAGTGTCGCCCTGAATTGATCATCGCCCTGAAAAAGTCACTAACTTGTTTACAATTATTTTTTGAATTTGTCAGAACTGTATGATGTAACTTCAATCGTTTATTGAGATGTATGATACACGCTTTACGAGTGTATTTGTTTCAAAAGCGTTCGAGAATGAACTGATAGTAGACAAGAAGGTGATCCATTCAGGGCGATGATCCATCCAGGGCGACACCAATATGATTATGGGTTTTTGGTTTGCTTTATATTCTTCAATAAAAACGTGCAAGGACTATCAGTTGTTTTTCATCAAAGTAAGGGTTAAACCACGTTGCTCTAAATTGAAATGCGAACGAGAACGAAAATGCGAAGGAAATAACGTTTATTTGAATGTTAGATTAATGATGATATTTTACTCCCTGGAAGAGCTGGCTGGCGCATCGTTGAACAACGTAAAGCATTCTGTTTTCAGAAGGAGAATGCAGTGATGAAAAAAATGGTTCTTCATAATATTTTTGTTTTCATTGAAGGACTGGTGCACATTAAGAAGAAAAGCCACATAAATTGTCTTTCTGGTCAAGAAATTGACGTTTCTGATTGGGCATTTAAACTAAAGAGGAAAAGGTTTTCGATAGAGGTATGGTTTAAGCTTTTATTACTCCCGTGCAGTTATGCTTTTACATTACATTTGCTACAGAGAAAAGTATTATTAAGGGGGTAATGTGGGGAAGAGAGTTTGTAAATGTTTGGGTGATTGATGAATTTCTGAAACATGTTTTGTTTCTTTATTATTCTTACCTCCCGAAAATGCATTTGTTTATTTTGTGTTTCATTGTGACAAATGTTTCTTCAGTGGGTCGATCCATTTCACTTGTACATGCTACATCATTCTAGTTATCATAGAACGTTGTGACACGGCAGGGGACTTATGTAGTAAATCTATTCTGCGACCTCGAAGTGCAAAATATTAAATACTATCATTCGTTGCTGTATTTAGTGTAGTAAATTTTGTACATTTTCCACATCATTGTGAAGATTTAGCCCTTTTGCCAGCCAAATCTTGGCACATTCCTTTCTGAAGTTGCGCATAAATTCATAATATATAATAATAAATTCGTGATGATAAGTTCATTACAAATATCTTATATCGTATTTTGTTTCAGAAACTTCATTTGCCACCGGAATTATCAGAAACTGCCAATAGAGCACAAGTTGATACAAAAAAGATACAAAGTGGGGTGCCATTATGCGCAACGAACTCAAGACTTAATAATCAAACATTAGATTTTTGAACTGCAAGGTTTGTGTATCAAACTCATTGTGGGTAATGGCCCACGACAGCAGAGCGGTACTCCGGTTCTCTAAGGACTGCTTATATGATCCCGCTAAGCGGGCTGGCCTGGTAAGTGAGGTCGAAAAAAGGTCTTCGTTTAAATGTGAACGCAAACCAACTCGTTAAGCGGGATTTCGCCTGTTGTTTACTGAGATCTCATTTACCGGCGGGACGTTTTGTCCATATAATTGGTCATCCTGCTGACTGGGCTGACTTGAACCAAAGTGGGCATGCGGCAATTGCTTGGGCTTGCGCCAAATTGTTTCCCGCTTTTAACGAGCTGAAAAATTCACCTTAACACAGGAGTAATTTTGTCGCGCTTGCCGGCCAGCCCGCTTTGCATGATCATATGAACATCCTCATAGACTCCTTTCTCAGTGGAATGCCAACATGTGTGGCTAACTCAATGCTCATTATTTGCGACTAACAGCGGGGTAACTATTTACTGTATACAGCCCACTTCACAATTGGAAATGACATAAAAACCAGTTCCCGGTTATGAATTTTCTGTTATGAAATTATCTGATCTGCGTTGGGCTAATCCGCGTACTCATATTTCGTGCGAATAATATTTGAAGAAATTGTGCCACCATGCTTTTGGGAAATTTAATAGAATTTTATTTGAAAAACAAATTGGCTTTGTTGACTTAATACTTTTTCATTGAAAATGGAAAATACTCACAGAATATAGCATAATGGTGATAAATTTTTACACAAAATTATAATGTTCACAATAAAACACATCTCACAATAAAACACATACCCATGTGTGTCGTAAATTGTACATTCTTTACAAAATACTACATATAATACACTAATTTTTATTAGAAGATTTGTTGCTTGGTTGCCACGATTTCTTGTTCCACGATGACTAAGGTTTTGAGATGACTTCCTTACTTCTTTATGTTACAAGAAAAAGTTATTTATATATCTACATCTGGTTTTAGCTCATTTTGGAAGGCTGATATTCAGGACGAGCTGAAACACAGTGTGACAAAACAAAAATTGTTTTGAAAAATAAACTCAGAATGTTTTTTTAAACTCAGAAGACATCAGAATGTTTTTTTTTTAAAACTGCAAATGGATTCTGAGGTTAGGATTAGACTCATCCCCCCCCCCGGAGGAAGCAATATGACAGATTGGAATATACTTCAGATTGTGGAAATAACAGGGGGTAAAGTTGAAAGCATGTATCGAGCATATAGAAGGATACCATTGTTACATTAAGCAACACGGCCACAAAATTTATCTTACTCCTTGCTGAAGCTCAGTGAGCTCATTGATCACACAATTTCCATATTGAAAATATAGGAACTTTCGGGAAGAGGGTTTCATTTATCATAATCATAATTTATGTACTATTCCCAGCTGTATATTCTCAGAGTATTTAGTAACTAAGGTCATCGTTGCGTTTTAAATGCGACTGATTTGATATTTTTATAAATTGAAATTTAGTCTGTTTTTCAATTTTGAATATATATTTTAGATTTACGTATTATTTGTCATTGCATTCTATTTAACATTTTGAAAATCTGAACACTTTAGGGGAGGGGGGCATATGTATTTTTCAGTTGTATTGTTATTGCTATCTTCACTGATACTTTTATTAAAAATATATGGGATTTTCGTAACAACTGGGCTATAGTTAGTAATCGTCCAAGTTTTTTGAATGCAACTAATATGAACTTTTTACAAATTAATATATATTCAATTTTTCTATTCTGGATATATCTTTCAGATTTACGTATCACATATTTGCCATTGCCTTCCATTTAGCTACTTGTTGTTGTAGGTATACCACATGTATGCAGCTAAAAAAAATCTACTCTAAAGAAAAACTCTCCCCTATTAATGTATCATTAGTATGTGCAAATACTGCACACACTACACGTACAGGGTATTACTTTGGATATTTTTTATTGGAAGTTTATGGGCCTATACAATAAATTGATGGTAATAGGATACATAACTTTCGTACGAAAAACCGTTTTTCATTTTTTCTACAAGTTAATAATAATTTATCTTAACCACGTTTGATTTCTTTTATAGTTCTATAGTTTTGTTCTTTTCCTGCATTCTGCTCATTATGCATCTTCTCATGAATCGTTTTTCTCTCCCCTATTTCATTCACTGCAGGTGTCCCAATTTCAGCGTAGATATCCTTGGTTGTTTTATGCACTTGAGCTTTTTCTGGCATCTTCCCGAGCAAACCTACGGGATTGAGGAGGGAACCCATTGCTCCGGGCAACAGTGGTCCTCCTGTGACTATATTCGCTGCTGGTGACCCGGTGGCCAAATTAGATAAAAACGAGCCTCCCTTGTTGTAGCCGTTTACTTGGTTGAAAATCTGCGTGCTTTGTCGCAACAGGTTGGCCAGATTGGAAATTGCAAGGGCATTTGAAACCAACCTTGACGAGGCTCCCGGCTCCATTAAACTTTTCTTTACCGCCTCAACTTCTTGCAGTGCCGCGTGTATTGCTTTTTTGTATTGTTCGTTCTTCGGTTGCTCTGCGTTTTCAGTCTCCTTCATCAGGAGGCTTTTTCGAACTCCCTCAATTTGATGCATCGCATCTCGAATAGCTTTTTTATACTCGGAGTCGACGTCTGTTTTTGCTCCTTTTACTTTGTCTGAGGGAACAGACAGTGTCCGCAGGGATGGCGTAACTATGCGCAGCTTTGATGGTCTGAGCATGCGCGTGAATGCATTCTCCTCCTCCGGCTTCTTCTTCAAAAATTCAAGCTGCGTAAGGGACAATAAGTTGTGCAGCTTCGATAGCATTTCTCTGTCCTCTGGTAACAGATGCTTCTTAGCGGAATCCGACAGTTCGAAGTCGTCTAGCAATGCTTTTTCATTGCGCTGTTTGGACTTGAAAAATTCTTCATGTTTATTCACTTTGGTGAAAAACTCTTCGTCACTTCTCGGCTCGACTTCCGTCAAGTTGTTCTTTTTCAGCAGAAAAAACTCAGATGAATTTTTAACCGGTTTCATAAACGAAGGCGCTTTATTCGACGCTTTATTCATGAAAAATTCAGAAGAATTTGAAAACCTGTTTTTGGCGAGGCTCTTCGACTTTTTGGAAGCGTTGTTTTTGGCCAGTTGCTTCCCAACTTTTGTTTTCAAGACTGGCTTTTTTACTTTTCGCTTGTGAAAGCCTAATTTTCGCTTGCTAGCTGAAACATGGATGCCTTTTCTCCCTTTAATTTTTGTCTTTGTGTTAGCCATTTTCTTTCTTGGCTTCTGCTTTCGTTTGATTTGGTTTCCATGAGCTGCTTCATCGCTCTGTATATTTTCGCCTTTCTGCACGTTTATGTCTTTTTCCTCATCCATGCTCATGAATTTCTTGTCGTCCTTTTTCGTCCTAGATTCTCCGTTCTCCACTCCATATTCTACCCTATCCTCTTCTCCTGCTATCATCTCATTTCCATCATCTCCGTTTTCTTCTCCTGAACTTTCGTCTTCCAAAGAATCCGTTCCTAAATCTTCTTCATTGACAAAATTTGTTTCGCCATCACTAGCTGTAGCTGCACTGTTGTTGAAACTCTGCACTTTCGATTCTTTCAGGCTCCCAACTTCCAAACTAGCTGTCTCTGACTGACTATCAATGCCTGGTTTTTCGGATGTATCTTTTTCATCCGTTCCAGATTTTTCCGTTTCCTCTTCTTTCGCTTTCTCATTTGAAGTCTCGTCGTTTGCCTTGGCAAATTCCATTTTCACTTTTCCATCCAATTTATCATCACCTTTTTCTTTGCTTTCTTTTTCCTGTTTAAAATCGCCATCATCTTTTTTATCAAACTGCACGTGGCTTCCTTCCTCTATTTCTGCTGTTGTCTCTGCAGAAGCATCCAATCCAGAGTTATTTGCATTTTCAATTTTGTTTCCACTTTCCTTATCTTTGCTTCCGCCAGTGCTTTTCTTGAAACTATCGTTGTTTTTCGTGGAACTATCTTCGTCAAAGCTGTCTTCATTCGCTTCACTTATATCTGGATAACCGTCTTCATTATCTTCAATGGAATCTTTTGACGCTGATTTTCCTTTTGCAGCTTTGGCTGCAGTTTTCTCGTTTTTTCCTTTCTTCATTTCCCCTCCTTCAGTGCCAATTTTCTTAATTTTATTGTTTGCAGCGGCGAATTCCGAGCCGGCTGCGGCAGCTTTTGCAGCAACGCTATTTGCAGCAGCGGTTGTACTTACAGCAACGGCACTTGGAGTTGCGGCTGCATTTGCTGCAGCATTTGCAGCGGCAGCCGTTGCTCCACTTGCTCCTTTTCCGGCCGCGGCTGCGTCTATAGCGGCAGTCGCAGCAGCAGCATTTGCATTTGCAGCAGCTGAATTTGCTGTTTTTGCCGCGTGTGTGGTAGCTCCGCTTGCGGTGGCTGCATTTGCTGCACTATTTGCGATTGGTAGTCCAACTCCCGTTGTGGCGCCTGTAATTTCTCCGCCCGAGCTGTTTGCGAATTGAATTCCGCCTGGAGTCATTGGAGTCATGTCGATTACTTCAGGGTGAGCATCCACTGAAAAATCAAAATTTGTTTGAATAAATCTTTTTTTCACATTTTCTCTTTATTTGCAAAATTTAAAGGCACTGTGCTTTAGAACTGAAAGACTCGGCTTAAATTAAATGTAACTTTAAATACCCAAAGTAAGGAGGCATATTATATCTGTTAAGCTTTGATTTGATTATTATCCTTTTATTCTTTTATTCTAACTTTTATTTAATTGTATATTTATTGTAATCGTATTAATTTGTAAAATTGTATATTTATTGCATGGCCCTCTGTGAATCAGTTTTTAAACGAGGGGCTTCCATGCCAAAGAAAATTGAAAATGAAAAATGAAATGAAATAGGAACTGACATGAGATATTTCATAGGTAGAAATAAAACGAGGAAGGTGGTTGTGCCTTTAGCAACAAAATGTAGAGCAACAAAAAACTATTATGTTTTGGGGCTCAGCTTCCCCGAAAAATTCTATGGAGGGCTTTTGTCCCTTCCTGCTCTTTAACTCTAAGTTTACCTGTGACCATTTATTGGTTTAATTTTAGTGACTTACTTTGAACATGGTTCCAATGACCTGGATAAGCATCGTGATCTGCGAAAAGAACATTTTATACTCTCAGCATTGTTTTAATTTCTTTATTTGTTTATTTATTCGTTTTTTATTTATTTATTTATTTATTTATTTATTTATTTATTTATTTATTTATTTATTTATTTATTTATTTATTTATT
>JAYJMH010012835.1:0-22494 GCA_036873815.1 Phacellophora camtschatica | reverse complement strand
CCCCCCCCCCCCCCCCCCCCCCATGCCGAAAACAAGAAACGATCCGATAATTCAAAACTAAGCAATACGTCGAAGGGAAAAAGTTACTGAACGTGCCCAGAATAGTCTTTTGCATGTGTGCAAATTGTTATATCCGAGATCTGAGCTCAAACGGCAACATCGTAAGGTCATTCCCCGTTTTAGTAATCTGGGATTTGTTGAGTTTATACAATATTATATATTCCGTAAAAGTTTTAAATATATCTTAAAGCAATCTAAATTGTCAAGTTGTTGAACACAAAGTAAAGCAATCTACAATATGCCATTCCCCGTCCCCGTTTTAGTAATAGCCAATACAATATCATCACAGTTCTGAGTGGTTGGAAATATTCAAAGACTTTTAGAATCAAATTAGCTGGAAACACTCCAAAATCATATATTTAAGACTATGTTTGAAAATAAAATCGCATATGGAATGTAACATGATGTAAATTTGAATGTAAACAAATTTTAAAAGCTATTTTCGCTATTTTCGCAATTTCGTCTAGGAGTAAATGTTCTTCACAATAATTCATTATTTTTCCCCCAGCAAGGTGGGTTTCGTTTTCGTTCTCGATTCACTAATGGAGGCCTTCAAAGTTCCAAATCGGTAGATTTAATCTATTAGCTAGCTTTAATCAAATGATTTAATCTAATTAATCTAATAGCTCGCTCTCACTGCAAAATTACAAATCATTAATTTTGTTTAGTTCGCCGAAAGTTGCATGGACAGTAATCTAACTTTTAACTCGTGCCTCCAGATGAGGAGTAACGTTATTTGAATTCTTATTATTACAAAGAGGTTTCTTATAAGAAAAAACAGTGAGTACATATACAGATTTGTACTTGAGGATTTGATTGTATTTTACGAGCCTAACCTCTGAGCAATTAGATAAACCAAAGTGGTGAATTGCATAGTATTTTCTTAACTATTTTAATTGAAATATCACAATTTCATGATATTTGAAGACATCAGCTTAAAGTTTCTTTGAAGTGGCTTCTGTTCATTTTAGAACTAACTTATCTTCCTTCATATTTGTGGTCAAACTTTATCTAAAAATAAAACTAAAGGTCAAAGCTAAATACAGCAGTAAGTTAAGACCTTCACAAAGTTTCAAAGGAAAAAAACTAGACTGTAAGTAGGCAACTAAATTATCCTCAATTTTCACTTGGCCAATCAAGTATAACAATGTTTTTTGAAAAATATTCCTTTCAACCAATGAAATTTGTGCCGTTTTTTATGATAAGCAGCTGCCCTGCTCTCTACTGGTATTTAAGAAACAATAGAATCTACTGAAATATCCCAGAAACTATTGTCTTAAGTTTGTTATGAAGCTGTTTCTTTAAAAACAATTGTGTGTAATTATTGGTTTGATGACATCCAGATCTTAAATTTCAAAGTTACCCAAATTAACAGTGCCACCTTGAACATTCAATAAAACCTGCTCATTTTATTCGTAATAAAAGTAATTTAAACTAAAAAGGTCTATTTATAATATGAGGGGGAAGAATCATTCTGCAATAATAGAATGATCCATCTCTATTAGTATTGTCTTCATTGTGTGTATTCACTAATTTGACTATTTTATTACTCCTCTGCTTTGTACCCAAAAGAAATAGAAAAAATTGACCATAGCAATAGATATATATACTGTAGGCTTTTGGTTTAATCCAACTGCAACTTGGTGTGTACATACTCTATGGATGCCTCTTCCACATCTATTGTCCTTGTAGGTTTCTCAAATTCTATAATTCTATCTTTGCACTGAGATCATCTGATGGTAGTAGGATGTGCCACTCACCATTTAAACACCCTTGGTCAGGCTGATCTGGGTACCCAAAGTTAAAAACGCTCTCCTCAAATCAAATGACACCATTTCCTTTCCGGTTGAACATACCAAGAAAAAATCATTTTTGTTTATAGTACCAAGATGATCACCACTCGGTGTAAAGAGACATCAGTATCTGTTTTGTTTGTGACTAAACAAATTATTTCATGTCCCAGTTTGCTTATGCAAAAGAAAACTTTTCAATTCAAATACACTTTCAACTGGGGAAAACTATTGAGAGATGAAGAAAAGAGTTAATTTTTTGGATGGTACATATGTAGTTTTCAAAATATATGGGGAAAATCTAACAAAATGTCAAAAATTTCTAAGACAGCTAAATGCCTGACAGCAATTTTTGATTTAAAAATACTTCAAAGTTTCTTGCCTATCAGAACACACAAAATTTTGTTCCTGAACAACTGCTAATATTAATATGGTTTCTATGGCAACAAACTAGGCCCCAAGTCTCTTCTTACAAAATAGGAAAATGCTGTGTTTGGGTGTCTTTTCTGGTGAGAAATAATTTCCCTTTAGATCTTTTGTATACAGACTTAGCATAATCAAGATACATAGAAATTATGATATTTATCAAAGGTGAGAAATTATTTTGAACCAAAACAGCCTGGTAGCTAGCTCATAACCACACTACTGACCATATGTGACCTCATCAAAGAATTATTTTATCTGTGAATTTGTCCAAAGTCTCTCCATGAAAGAAAACAATGAAAAACTGCACAGATATCAGGTTGTGCTTGTCTGGGCATTTTTTTCTGATAGAATTTTAGGAGGTCAGTGAACACAGCCCTTTAACACAAATAGGCAAGACAAAGTTACCCAGCATGAGGTAATGAGATAAATTGTAATAGATTTTATTATTTTCTGTTGATCCTTTAAATGGCTAATCATACCACACAAAGCACCATTGTCAGATCTTAATCTCTGAAATTTTAACTAACCAATCAGATTCGAGAAAACAAAATGGGCATGTGGCATCTGATAATTTCACATAATTTTGTCAACAATAAACTAGTTGTGGCACTGGCAGGAGGTTATTGCAACAATGCTTGAAACATGCAAAGATTTATTTTAAATATGAGGATAAATTCCAACATTCCCCTCCAAGCACCTTCCCCATTATTTGATTATTTAATTAATTAAACTCAAGTGTATGTCAGTGTTTCCTGTTGTTATGTTGTGCCTCTTTGGTTTGGTTCTGACTTTGGCATTACAGGAGCATATAATAACTTTACATAGCTGACATGTTCATAGGCATAGCAATAACAATATTCCAATAGAGGCAACATGAAAAGCCTCAATAAAACAGTCAGGGTTCCAACCTTGCACCCTGCTCCCCCTTTGCATAGTCATTTTAAAATGCTCCTTTTGTTTTGGCGAGACTCATTTGAAATGGATTTAATTAATCAAAAAGGGTCTATGCTATATTTGGTCAACTTGTGGGTGTGGTTATCGTTTAGTAATGAGTTTTTTGTATCGTTGTTTGAGCATGCAATACATCTGCAAATGGTGTTTTGTTGGTAGCGGGTATTTGGATAGACGCCAATTCAGTTGCGCATTTGAATACAATGGTCTTGTCGCGCAATGAGGAGCCATGCGATTTGTGCACGTGAATCCTGAAATGGCCGCAGAAAAACGAGAACAACAGATGAAAAGAAAGGAAATGGTTACAAAGGATTGAGAAGCCACACATTAACATAAAAATAAAGATCTTTTGCTAAACACAAAGGTCATATGCATACAAAAGATGAGCTGAAGAGAAAGTAAACAAGATGAAATCAGCTGGATTAAAAACGCTTCGCTTCTCAAGCACGAAAAAGCATAATTAAAAAAATAAACTTACAATTGAAGAAGTTGTCCTTGAGACCTCGTTGGTTTCTTTGGAGAAACGATCTTTTCCTTGAACACGACTTCTCTTTCACCATTTTCATCAATTTTCTCCCGAGCAGCTTTCTTTTTGCAGGGTGTTGTGGGTTCTTTCTTGTAAATCCTGAGGCCATCGAATCGACATAATAAAACGAGGCTTGTATTTTTTGCCGTGGCCGAATTCACGTCAAATGTTTGTACCCCAAACTCCAATCTATCAGCTAGTATGTGAAGAAACTCAATTTTAGCCTGATCTGGTGTCATTCTTTCCAGCCCCAAATGTGTCGATTCAATCATCTGCTCCAGTTCTGCATTCCATGTTTCACATGGAAAGTAACTGGAGTATGTTGGAAGACAATCTGGAGTGTAATCTCCGTGTTCAACTTGAGCAATTAAACCGAATAATTTTGCAAGAAGTTTTAAATTCAAATTAGTGAGATCATATTTCAAATCCTTCAGCTGCTTTCTGCATGTACAATAAAATAAATCCCTGTGAAAGAAAAAAAACTGTAAAAGCCTTTGCTTTGGAAAGAATCCAACATGTTAGAAAAGACAGTTTACATCCAGAACAGAAGAAATTGTTTACATTGGGAAATCCACAACCCATATCATGAGTTTGTGCAAGTGCAAAATGTGTCTTCTCTTACATATTATTGCAACATCTACATCCATCCCCTTCATTCACACCTTGGTTTCAGTAAAAATAATAAGAAATTTGACGATAGCAACAACAATTTCGCTATCGCAAATCTCCCATCATGTTTTAAAAAATCTACAGAATAAGTAAAACAAAATTGTAACACTCTCCCATCATGTTTTAAAAAATCTACAGAATAAGTACAACAAAATTGTAACACTCCTTAGCAATTCGCAGCTTGAAAACTATATTTAGAAACATCTATTGTCAGCACGCCTGCAATGCATTTTAAATAAACAGGCCACGAGAAAGATTAACAGCCTTTTCTTATCACAAAACACATCTTAAAATGATGTATACTATGTAAAAAACAAAATGATTTACCTTGTCATTAGTTGCTGTAGTTCTTGTGGTCTTACGAAAAATTTGGGCTGAAAGTTTAATCTGTAAGGTGGGTTTCCAGTTAGTTGCTGAGCCAAGCCATTTCTCAAATTCAACCAATATTCAACACCAGTCGAGTCCATAAATCTCAGACCAAAGTAATCCTTTTCGACAAGACGCATCCGAGAACAAACCTTAAAATAACAAATGCAACAAGTTTTAGGATATGAAAAAGGTTTCTGTTTAAAAAGAGTGAAGTACGGAAAAGTTTATAACCCGAAAAGACAAGCAAAAAATATGTATCGACAAGAATTAGAAAATATAGAACAAGATGGAGCTTGCAAGCAAGAAACAATGTGGGTAGCTGGACTAAATACCCGTTTGTTGCCAAAGTTAATGGCAGTACATTTCCCCTCTTTTCATGTCGTATTTTAAAATCCCGTTGCAAAAAGTTGTCCTTTTAGGATTTCCCCTTTTGTGCGAAGATAAACTAATTTATTGGAAAAGCTGAATATTTTTAGGCCGTAAAGAGCTGAGACAAAACATGAAAGAGCAGATAAAACACCTCACCTTTTCAAGGCAATCAAGGCCTTTTGCGTCTTTATTCATTATTAGTTCATGAATTGTGCCATTTGGCTCTGAAATTAAACACCACAACATTTCGACGAGTTCAAGTTCTTCAAATTACAGCCTTTTTGACAGTGTTATCCATAATTTGTTGAAAAAGTATCTGCAACTGAAAGATGAAGAAATTTGCTCTTGTGTGTCTGGTGCCATCAAAATTTAGCCAATCGAATTAGTCGAACACGTTTTATTGTTTGAACAAACCAATCACAACGTGTGATGTTAATTTCCTATTTCAACAAACGCTTTGAAGTAGCTGTTGCATATTTAAATGAACCACTTAAAATGTCAGATGAACAATGGTCTAAAAAAAGGCAATTTTGACTGGATACACTACAATAGACTTGAAGAAAAACATAAAACTTTTGTTTTGCCAAAGGACAGGTCTGGACTAGCCTCTGTGGGGGAAGGCCCGTCATTGCATGACGTAATTTTATGAGATCTTTATCATCGAACAATAATGCAGTGTGTGGTGGTGATGGAGGAAAAGTGACACCATTTAATCCAAGTAATTGTTAAAACCTGAATAGGAATTAACGCCTTTATTGTGTTAGTCCTAAAAAAGTTAATGAATAAAAATTGAAATACAATCTTTTTGATGCCGTCTCCAAAAACGCCCCTTTCATCCAAACTGTAGTGTAGAGAGTAAGCGCAAACAAATTTTGTCAAAAATAAGATATTTGTTTGATGTTTATGCCTACATACACACCCCTGATATTAAATAATATTTTATATTACGGCAATAAACTGATAAAACACGGGGTCAATTAAAAATATCCATACATGTTTTTTTATAGTATAAGAAACACCTGATATTTGGGTAAATTTTTGTTCGCACTTTAACGATTTTTTTAGAAGAATGGGGGGGGGGGGGGGCAGGAGGGAGTAGCAAGTGTGTACGAAAACCAGTCTAGAAATATCCATCCAATACAGGTGAAAACAGAGTTTGGGAAAAGTTATGAAAAACCTGGGGGGGGGGCACTCTTACAATTTTGGGTAGTGGGGATGTGTGACCGGAATGGGTGCCTTTTTCCTTCCATTTTACCTGAGAATGGGTATGTTTTTTAGAACTTTTACCTGAGAATGGGTGTGTTTTTCAATAAATTCATTTGAAAATTCCACCTTTAATTTTCAATAAAAAATTAATTAAAATGACAGCCAACATAGCGATCCTATATTTAAAAAATTTCTGAGAAAAATCGATGAACCATAGACGGAAATAGACTTATGCCAGCAGTTCTAGCAGTCTCAATTTCAAAATTTTGCCGAGGAGCTCTTAATTTTTAGTCATTTCTTTTATTCGTTAGTGTAATATATAAATAGGTAATGTTAAAACCAAAAATAGGTCTCGACAGCCATTCTAGAACCCAAATTTTAAAATTTCGCAAAGAAACTTTACGTCTTCTATCCTTTAGATGTTTTAACCATTTAGAAGGTCAATCAGTAATTTAAAACATAGTTTTGAGTTATTTTAAGCCAATCTGAGGAACGTGGTCACCAAAATTTTCCGGCGGAGTACCCCCGTACCCCCAGCTGATTTGTCACTCATCTGCTCGTCTAACCCCTTGTCAGATGATACTACTTCTTCTGCGGAGATATCCTGGTGCCACCACTGTAAACGAAGAAAAGTGTTCCGCATATTTATGGCAGACAGTTAGATTTTTTTAATTTTAATTTTTTTAATTTCAATCCGCTCGTAACAAAAATCTACTGTTCATAATTTAGCCGTATTTTTATCACCTATGGATGGCCAAGTGTCCCCCCCCCCCCCTTTCGATAAAAAACGTGCATATCATTGCATATCAATATCGTTTTTCAATCAGAAAAGTTCAAACTGAAAGTCATAAAATGAACTTTTTGACTAAAATTCCCACTTTAACATTGTGAAGGAGAGGAACAAAAAGGGTATATGTGATCTAAAGCTACACACAGGCTACTAAACACTGATGGTTTCACTAGTCGCTTTGGTTATTGTCGTTACATATTGAAACGAATTGCCGTACACCAGAAAGCAACTGAATGGCAGTAAACGCCTCTTTCAAGAAAGCCCGCACTCACAAGTTCGGTGATTCCACTTGATTTTTGAAATTGTCAAGAAATTTAATAAGCGCCCGGGGCGTTTATGAGAGAAAATACGGTACACCTATCTAATTCTTGGTCAGTAGGGTTCGCTGAAAGAAGTAATGTCAACACCCATTTTTATTGTTTGACATCGTTCATCGCAGCCTCGAGAAAAATTCAGTAAACCAACCAAAGCACCCTATTTCGAGTTCTTGCAATATGATTGGTGCCACGCAAAGCTGTCGCAGTCGGTCCCTTTCAGGACGATTACGTTCCTTCGCAGTTATTAAAAATTCCTTCGCAGTAAAATTTTCTGAAAGGCTAAATTCCTAAGCACTCATTGGAAAAATTTGCCCGACGCACTGTTAAATTCTAAATAAGAAGTGCAAAGACCAAAAGCTAAATATTGTAAATAGATCAGTGTTAAAGTATCACGAAAGATAACAAAAGCAAGTGTCCTAATTATCTTATATCTTCAGCACAAGAAGCTCCAAGTTTAGACACACCATAAACACATTTAGGGCACAAATTATTTACTACTAGCTAAATGAAACAGAATGAACAAATAAATACGTTAACAACAGGTCAACTCATTGTCAGCCAACGAGTTACTAAGCAACAACCTGCTGAAAAGTATTGAAATTCCACGTGGTTTGTATCATCAAAGCGATCCGTTCTATCTTGTCTACAACGTGCAGAAAAAAAAAATGAGTTCGCTAATGTAGAGATACACAAGGACACAAGGACAAAGATCTGGGAGAGGGCTGGGAAGCATTGTCCCCCATCTCCCAAAAATTTCGTTGTTGCTTTATATGAATGGTATAAATATTCAACCGTTGACGCTGAATAGAAGAATGTTTACCCACAGGTTTCCTCAAGCAAAAAAGCGTATCTGGTGTCTCAGTTCTTGGTTCGAATTTATCAAGAAAGACTTTAACATGCAATTTTGGCATCCCCTCGGCCATGCAGCACATAAAACATCAGATAACCAAGCCAAAGTGTATCCCGTTCACCTCCGTTGGCCGCTGTTTACAAATATCAAAATAACTAAATCCTAAATAACCTCTGCGAGAGAGAGAATTTCCCTCAAGTAAGTCCGCGAGGCGAAACGCCTTATGGCTAGAATTCCGAGGTGTGATGCATTATAAGGCAGCCTAACCATAAAAATCAAATAAGAAAAAACCTACCACAATTGTAATATCTAAAAAATTTCTAAACGTTGATCATCAACAACTTCAAAACCATGCATTGGATGTCCTGCGAGTTATCTATCTTCGATCGATTGCGGCAGTAGTGGACTGACAACGCTATAGGATCCTGAATGATCACCAGACCAGCCCTAATAAAACTTCATCGATCCTGCAAGTGGAATAATTGGGATAATGTTAAAGCGGTTTCTACCATAAAATTGTGGTTCTTTTCACTTGGTGTTAACATTAACTCATTTAAGTAACAAGTTCTCCCCCATTGGCATGGATACCATTTAGCAAGGGGAGTACACGGCCGTTTAGAAAATGATGTCTTATTTCTTGCGTTCTTCCCATGGCCAAATTGGTATGAAGAGAAATCCAAAAGTGATCTGCAAGGCGGAAATTCACTCACGTCCACCATGCTCGTAAAAACCCAACGGATGGATCGAAAACGCATCACACATAAGAAGAGCTGGTAGTAACTGTGCGATTCGCCTCCCGCCCTGTGCAAGTCCAGCAAGTCCAGGGCAGCTACTGTCATTCGTTCACACAAAATTTGATAAAAAAGCTAAATTTTTTTAAGAAAATTTCGGTTTCGTGAACATATTTATAGTAAAGTTATTATGAAAAATAGTTAACTTTTGGGAAAAGAACAAATTTCCATCGAAACATGCAGTAAAACCCACATAAGAGCCTATAAGAATAAGAACATTTAGGCTTATATTTGAAAACTTTTTGATAAAATATCCTCCTTCCTCTATCCCAATGCTTTCTTTCTTTATAGGATGTCATGTCAAACAGAAACTCTGGTTCCCAAAAAGGCAAAGTCAATTTTTTTGTGCGGGTTCCTTCTGTGCCCACTCCTTCTAAACTCAGTAAAGCATGGAATTACAAGTTTTTTTTATAAAAAACTCACAGGTGGAACCCACGAACATTTAAGAAACTTTTACTTGTGAATGAAAAATCGCTCAGAAATTTTTCAATTTTTTAGCGAAGATTACTTAATACTTAATGAAGATCATAATAATGGAAATGAGGTGGACATGATGTCAGATAATTAATTCAGTAAAGATTGTCATATAACTTTTTATCCTGTACAATATATACCCAGCTTTTGTTGGAGAAAAACATTCATGGTAAAAAAAAATTTCCATATGCATAGTATACCATTATGCATATACCATATACCATTAAGAAACTTTTAAGAAACTTGACGACTGAAATTTGGTAAAAAATGGTCCAAAATAAGGAAATTTTCACTGGTATGGAGCCTTAGCAAGGTCTCACATAAAAAAGTGCAGCAGTTTCTGCAAAGTAACGACGAGAAGAATTGCAACATGGTGGCCAAAAAAGTGTAAATTTTCCAAAAAGGCGAGCATTAGTGTAATACATATTTCTTCAAACATTTATGCTCACATTCAGGGTTCGCATACCACATATCGTGTGTAAATGTCGCCTAACTGTAGATTTGAAAGAAGGTTATCTAAAATTTCATCGAGGCCTACAAAACGAAAATGATTTTTTTTTCAAGGCTATCAAAACGAAACTTTTGGGGAATTCTCCTTCTCCATCTTACGATTTTTCGTATCGAAAGACAGATAAAATCGAACGACCAAGAACATGGTTAGCCGGAACCACCTGGGAAATTAAAAACATACATGCTTGGATAATTATTTGAAAGTATATCGCATGAATTCGACAGGTGAAAAATGAATCGTTCGATTGGTGCGGTCTCGAAAAACATAGCTGACGCAATATCACTGTGTTATGCGTAATGATTTAGCAGACAAAAACGACCTGCACAGAAAAATGTTTTTTCGTGTTTGAAGCGTTTTAAGAGACAAAAGTGGAAATATATTGAGTTTATATCAAACCTTTCCTGCGTAAAAAAAAATTTCAACGTTTCGGGGAAAATTGACATTCAGGGAACCATTACTCGTTCCTGTCTAAAAAGGTATGATGTAATATACAGACATCTTTATATTTCAATATTTCCTTTTCAAGCATAATTCACAAGAATTATTGGTCATAAAACTTCTGGCCGATTCGCCTCCGAACACTTCTGTTTTTTTTTATAAGAAACGCCTCCATGAGAACATGTGTTAAAAACCAAAAATTTATTTTTATACCGAATTTTAAAACTATTTTTCCTTCACTCATATGCAAAATTAAATCAATTTTACGAAGCCCTTATTTAGTTCTGAGAATTCTGTAATTTTGATAACAACCATTGTTCCATGATTCATGGTAACATACTATCGTGTGGCGGTTGTATTCACCTGAAATGATGAGATGCGAATAAACAAAAACTAGATTTGACAAACATGCTTCGCCGTTTAAAAGTATGAATCAAAACAAGGTCGCTAAAAAAACACAAAATTTCCCTAATTTTAAAGAACTACAAGAATATGGTAAAAATGCTATAATCAAGTTTACCCTTCTCTTCAAAACCATCAAAAAAAAATTGGTTAAGCTTAATCAATCCATTTTTTCGAGATATGTCTGCCATTATGGAAATTTATCGTTGATTTAGATTCTGTATACAAAGTTTAGTCTAAAACCAGTTTCTGTGTTTCTACCTGAATTGCTATCAAAATTTTAGCGTTGTAAAGATTTAAAATTTGTAAGAGTTTTGACCGTGAAAATGATGTTAGGACAAAATCTTGACCTAACAAAAGTTTTGCGGTCAAATCCCTCATAAACTTGAAATCTTTGTATTGCTGTAACTTTGGAAACAAATTATGTAGAAACGTAAAAATTGGTTCTCGTACTAAACTTTGATTGCAAAATTTGATTCAAGATTCAAAAATTTTAAATCTCAAAAATTGACAAATTTCCCTCATGGCAGATTTATCTCAAAAAGGTGGATTTGTGATTCACCCAGCGTACTTTTTGACAAACCCCGCATACTCTATCGTTTGTTTTTTCAGATAAAGGGAAAAAAACCAAGAAAAGCTCTCAAATTTTTAATTGTTTTATTGAACATTCAGTTTGCTTTAGTATACGACATTTTCTAAGTACATACAACAGTTTTTTTTTATTTCCTGACGTTTTTTATAACAAGCACAGCAAATTTTACAAATCTCTGATTGGCTAACACGTCCATACGCAACCCCATGAATAAACCGATCACAACGCGAGAAAACATGAACATTCGAAAATTTACGCCGATTTGACCCAATTTCCGACAATTTTGGCAAAAAAGCATCTTTATTACTGTTATTTCTACAATTTTAGGGATATTTTAACAGATTCTGTTGTTTCTCATAACAATACAGAACAATAGAACATTTAAGAATTTTTTTAGAACCTTGGTTTGAGCTTTGTTTCTTATAAAAAACGTGCAGGTTAAGATAAATTATTTTCACTCACTCTAGTCCATTAACGGATTAAAAAGCAACATATGACGTAATGTTACCTTTAATGTCAAAATAAAAGCACCACGAAAACACCAACAGCCATAAAAAAACAACAAGAAACACGTAACGGAATTGTAACCAACTCATATCACCAATTAAACATTAATATGTCGCGTAATGGCTAACTTATATCCAAGGAAATCGGTTGCTTTGGCTGCTAATATATGTATGGGCAATTAATGCTTGGCTTTAGCGGAGTTATCAATTATTATGGGTTTTCGTAAGGCTTACTGGGTGCACAAAAGCATGTATTTAAAAGAGACCCGCATCAAATTAAAAAGAAAACTTTTCGTATAGTTACATTAAACTGTTGTATCCTTACATTTAACTGTGAACCTTTGTGCGCCTTTTGAAATATTGCAAAAGAATTCACAGAATTTGCAATATAGACGAACGTTATTGGATCCTTCGCTGCGGTCGCGGAAGATAACGTGGAACAAGAATGAGTTTATCCCCAAGATAGAAAGAAAAGTAGGCTGTAGACTCAATGTGCTGTTTCAGGCTGTTATTGACTTCTTGACAGTCTAAAAATGAGTTGTAGCTAGTGCATGCTTTAATATAACATTATAAGAACAGCTGGCTTCGAGTTCAGTCTGGCTTAAGTTTGGGCAGATTTTCACACACTTCTATGCTAATCCTCACCCTTCTCAAAAATGTCTTTCAAAGCGTGTTTCAGGTCAAAGGCTGTGCATCTGCATAATCTGTTTTATTTAAGGTAAGTAATTTCTGAGATTTTAAAAATTGTTGAAAGTCTAAAAAAACTTATAAAGGTTGTTCTCATGCCAGGTGGACCAAAAAAATGTTCCTCTGTTTGCTATGGAGGTGTCCTAGGGGGTTCAATTTCCATATTCCACATGCATTTTAAGCTTTTCCCCGTTCTTTGAAATAAGCAATTTCCGTATCGGTGTTAGCTTAAGTTTCCGTTTTCCATCCCATTTTACCTTTGATTACCGTTTTCCATAAAAAAAAACTTATTTCCGTGTTCCGTAAACTAGGACACCGCAATTTGATGGGCTATCCTCCAAAATCTGCTCGTTACTTTTTCGGACTCAATTCAAAATCTGAAGAAACGCAACATTAGGAATTTTAATATACGAGTGCCTAAGAATTATCATAGAAGGTTGAGTGATATTTCTAAATCTAAGTTAATATTTCGAGCATTTTGCTGCGTTATTCTTACGACCAGCAGAACAGTCCAGAAAACGGCGGAACACTTTTTGGTCCACAATTAGCAATGAGTTTTTTACCTTTTCACGCCCGGAGTAACGAACAGGAAAATAATATACAAATTTTTGCCAGTAGCACATGTGTGTAAACCAACTAATAATGGAAGTAGAAGTAGAACACACACACACCATCTCCAAATATATGACATTTCATTCTTAAAAAGATATGTTCAAATCAGTTCAATGGTTGAAATGTGTATTTTAAGAACGAATAATATTTGTCATATATGAGATGGTGTTTGTGATTTTAAACTCATAAGATTTTGACAAACGGCAACTGCACACGAAAAAATTCTTCGAGCGGCAAACGTTAAAAACTGCAATTTATGCAACAAGGGCAGATCTTGTAACGATAGTGAAATCGACATGCAAAATTTTAAAGCGATTAGCCATTGAAGACAAAGCCATGTTTTGATTTTCTGCTTGAGAGAATTCGCTTTGCCTTCAATGGCTGATCGCTTTGAAATTGGCGTGTCAATTTCACTATTGCTACAAACTCTACCCTTGTTTATCTGTGCTATACGCGGTAAGAGATCACATTACGTTATCTGGTTCCAACGACTTGCAAAGAGATATTCTACTGGGAAAAAACAAGAATAAGACATGCAAATAAAATCATATGCTTTGAGTAACGCAAGTTGTTGTTTCTATAGATGTTTATTTCTCTGCGTATTTCAACCTTCCGTGTGTCCCTGCACCCGTTGTTGTAGTTGCGTTAGTGAAAAGAGAATGAGAGACAAAACACAGGGATGAGAGGAATTAAGAAATAACAACTCGTGTTTCTTGAAGCCCATGATAAAAGTTAAATATATCTCTTCACGCGAAAAGTAGATTCAATATTTTCTGCAACGTAATTCGCTCCACGGCAACTAGAAACGAATATTTTTAAGATAGTGAAATTTTGATTGCAGAAATAGATTGTGCAAGCAAAGATTTCTTCCAAGAACCAATTTTTTGCATTTTCTATCTATTTTTTGTCAAAATCATAGTGCTGTAAAGTGATTTATGAAGGCTTTGACTGCAGAAATTGTGTTAAGACAAACTTTTGTGCTTATGCCATTTTCACGGTAAAAGCCTTTATAAATTTCAAATCTTTACATCGCTTTAATTTTGAAAAAAAATGTACTGGTAGTAAAGAAAAGAATTTGTCTCAAACTAAACCTTGTTTGCATACATACCTAATTTAAAAAATCAAATATCTGAAAAGTTCCCTAAACTTTCCTTGATAAGAAAAGGTTGATTGTAAAAAATGCAAGAAATATCAAAATAAGACACATCATGATCACTTTCACCCGGCTGACCCCCCCCCCCCCGTCTTTAGCGGACTTAAAAACAAAAAAAGCGAAGAATGGAAAAGCGGGGGCGGTAAACACGCAAAAAATATCAAAACAGTTCGAAAAATATTTCGATGTTATCAAAAACTTTCAGCAAATGTTTGTTTGTATAGGTCATATAAATATTGTTTTGATAAGGAACCCAAAACAAGAAACTAGCCCCTAAAATCGCCCGAAATCGAGAAACTTTATCAAGAAAGCTTGAAGCTAAAAAAACTCTACTTTTACAAAACGTTCTTTTTTTCGTTAAAATGTTATTTTGTGTTATCCAACAGCAGGAATCGACGGAAATCTCATCTCAGACGTCCATCAACCCGCATAGATCAGGGTTTCTGCAGCTGGGCAATAAAAATAACGTTTTCAATAGAAAATATTGTTTTCGTAAAGAGTAGAGTTTTTTAGTTTTGATCTTTCTTAGCTTTGCACAGTTCCTTAATTTTTAGCAGCGATTTTGAAGGCTATTAATTCTTGTAAACGGGTTTCTTAGAAACAAAATGTGTGTACTTTCAAAAAAGGAACAGCATTTTGATCGCAGGAAATTACAAAATAGCTGTGTCTATGAGCAGTGAATTATAAGCAATATAGCTGTGTCGATAAGCTAAGCAATGTATTAATAAATAACGAGCACAAACTTATATTTCGATAAATATGAAATCAAAAACTCACTCTGAAAATAATTGACGCAAAAATGTGAAATCAATTAGTGCACAAATAGATCATTTAAATATATCATAAATTTCTAAATATGATTTGAGCTTCTGCTTGCCAAATTCAGAGGAGTGGCTAAAATGCTTCAAAGAATGTTTGGGACTTTAAAACAAAAAGGCAAAAGTGTATTTGTTTCAGCAGTCTTAAAAATGAAAAAATAAACATTTCAGCAAAATATTTTCACTTTCACACTGCTCAAATATTATGTGACAATGTTTTGATTTTCTGCTTGAGAGAATTCGCTTTGTCTTGAATGGCTAATCGCTTTGAAATTGGAGTGTTGATTTTACTATTGTTACAAAATCTGCCCTTGTTGTTCATTTAACTAAAATTATACATCACCCAGCCTGGTCAATCGCCAGTTTGAAATTTCCTTTCTCATAGCTCATGGTTAAGCTGTGTCTCCAAGAACAGTTTAGTATACCGATCACAGCTGCTGACAGTCTCCATCTCGGATTTTATGTCCATTTATATTAGGCGTATCTACACATAGAACCATTACTGAAGCGACAACGACAACAACAACAACAACAGCGAAGAACGTAAATACAGGGCATGTATGTAGCAAGTCTAATATATAAGCATACGTTCTATTTTTTAGAAGAACACACTTTATAAGAACATTGAGGCTCGAATTGTCAAAAAATAAGAACAACATAAGAGCATGCTCAGCCTTAGATCCAAGATTTCCAAAACGTTCAATACCATATTACGAAATTATTTTCAGTGAATGTTACTTACAATACAAATTATTTACTGTGCAAACACAAGTGATACTAAACACGAATGTTTCCTATGCATTGTTGAAGCAAAGCAGAAAAAACTGGTCAAGTTAATCAGGATGTAATTACAGAAGGGACATCTGTGCAAAAATAAGAAAAATTTCGAGCCTCGAATTCTTAGAAATTTAACAACATCGAGCATCGGCAGAAATTATCTGGTTCCTTACATAGTCATCATAGTCCAGAAAATGACACACATCGTATCCAAATAAAATGAAAAATAAGAGTTGTACATTCTATTTTGAAAGTTTACTTTGAAATGTGTATTTTGAGAGCGAATAATATTTGTCATATATGTTATATATCCAGAGATGGTGTATGTCATTATCTCCACAAACAGAAGCAAATTTTGCAACAACAGTGAAACTGACACACCAATTCCAAAGGAATTATCCGTTCAAAACAATAAGAAACCATCATAACTGGAACATGTAAACAAGCGATGCCATGCAGAGTTGCGGAGGAGATTTTTACATTTCCAAGCCGAGAGTTTTGCTATGTTTTTGACGAGTAATCGCTTTGAAATTGGTGTATCAATTTCAGTACTGTTACAAAATTTGCCTTTGTTTATCTTAATCCCTATTATGATTACGGTCTAACGCCTCCCACACAGCATTGTCAGTTTTTGACAATGAATAAAATGGAAAAATCTAGCTACGAAAACAATCTTTTTTCGGCTTTTTCAATCTACGCTTAATCTTTAAAAATTTAGCTCCGCTCCTCGTATTTGTTCGTACACCTGATTCAAGCAATAAAAATAAATTAAGTGTACCTACGCTTTTCGTTGACTGATTTCATGAATTATAATATATTTGCGCAAGAGAGACAATCTCCTCCACAGCAGCTGCTACTTTCTTTGTGCATTTCACACTTTAGTGTCTTCATTTCCTTCACCTTCTTTCCCCAAGCTATGCACATCACTTTCCTCTGCCTTGTCTATTTTTATGGTTATAAATTCGTCATGCTCACCCTCATGATCACTGTCGCAGTCTTCGTCGTCACAGGACGTCTTTAAAAAACTCTCTTCTTCGATTTCGGACAATTTCGGGTTCTTTTTCACTTTTTTGTGATGGGAATGTGAATTTTTTCTCTTCGATTTCTTTCCGTGTCTTTTGCGAGGAACTTTTTCAGCAAGGTCGTTGGACGAGTTCACGGTTTTCCAGGCACCGCATCTCATCACTTCTTCTGATATGTTTATTGGATCTTCTACAGGCAGTGATATCTTCATGATGTTGCCAGATTTCATTGCGATCTGGAAACAGCAATTGTCAAAAGTTAGAACAACATTTTTTAAATCATAAACAACAATAGTTTTGAAGCCCATAAATTTTGAAAATCACAAAAAATTGTGTTACTTATTTGATTATTATTCATTTGATCATCTAAATATTATTTTCATAAGACATATCATTAATTTAGTTTCAATTTACTTTTATTTATAGCTCGTAGTCCAAGATCTCAGTGCCCAAAAGTCCAGATTTTCCAGTATGCCCAAAAATAAAAAGACCCGGTACGCCCAAAGATAAAAGACAAATCCCATGGCACTAAAAATAGATGGGCTCAGAGGTGAATCTTCATCACAACAATCAATTTATAGAAGTTTATTCGATTTGAAAGTTGAGGGCCTAAGGGACTGAATGAAGCTCACAATATTTTGGTCAGTGAAATCATATTTTCAAACAATCCAGTCTCCGCGAGGTCCATGTATACAATTTAATCTTATATAAATAAATTATTATTAAAAAAATTAATAACATTAGTACAATAATTACAAACCATATCTAATTTATACAATACGAGACAAAAAAAAGGTACAATGACAACGCCTAGATTTATTTATAATTAATAGGGAAATCATCTCCGAGTTCTATTTCGCAGGAGGTAACACTTACAAACCAACTCAACTTAAAGGTAACCCATACGTTGAAATATTTAAAATTAATATCAAGTTCTGTCGGCGTTTACCTCCTAAAAATATGACGTTTTACATTGTTTGGCAATGTGCCACGTGGCCCTTCCCGGGGTGAATGGGTTAATACAGGATATATGAAAGTAGCAATACAAATAAATTAAGAAAATACAATTGTTAAATGAATTAAAGTTAAAAGTTAAATGATTTAACGGAGGAGCACCCTAAGTATGTAAACTAACGAAAAGAGACAAGAGAGCCCCATATCATAAACCTTAATAAACTAATTCAGTAAATAAATTGTCACAAACAGTAACTGGACTTATATACGAATAAAAGGGCTGTATGTACGAATAAAATGGATATTAACTCTATATAAAAAATAAAAACGTTAGTTTCTTCAATTCTATGTTTTCACCGAATGAAAGAAATATCCATCAACAAATATGACCAAATACATATAAATTAATATGCAAAACAATTTCCATAAAAACTTGAAAAACAAAGCATGTAATTCATTTAATTTCAGAAAAAAATAAAATTCTCAAGATCCTGCTCGAACATTGCCGAGAGGTGTGAATGTTATTCAATTTGGTTAGGAGAAAACAATGAGATCAACCATTCAAAGATTTAAACGCTATGTTGACATGAAAGAAAAATTAAACTCTTGCCCAAACTTCTTACCTGAAGATTAGCTTGCCCATCTGGAGACAACGGTGTATCTTTGGAGTCTTCTACATCCCTCTCAACTTCATCGAAACATTCATCATCTTCCTCGTCCCTCTCCTTTCTCTTGAATTCTGGCAAAATGTCATCGAGAGATTGCAACTCTTGTCTCGTAAAATAGCGATCCAGCAATTTCCTAATGGCTATCATGACAACAAGCATGATCGGAAAAAGCATCTTGGTTTTTTTTATGGACTTAATGACCCACAGCATCACAAGGCAGACGACTTGCGCGAAGGTGAACAGATGCACTCTTTTGCTTGTCACTTTTCTGAGGTACGGGAGATCCGGTTGGTACTTTGACGGCATCAGCAGAAGGAGCAGTCGATCTATGAATTGCAGACCATTCAAACTTGAAACGCCCATGTATAAAAAAACACCATACAACACAGGCATAGGTATGAGTTTCAACAGTGGTACAAAGAATACAGAAATTCCAATGGTGAAAAAGATCATAATTTGCGTTACGCGTTGCTCTAATACCCCAAGGAATTGAGGCTTCTCCCCCGGCGCAGCTGTTTCACTCTCCATTTTCAACGAGCTGACGTGATTGATAGACAGCACTGTGGCTGCAACAAAAAACGGCAGCCCGAGAAAAGAGCATATCACAATAAGCACCGCTAGAACGAACAAATCAAGATGGTAGCCACAACCTTTCTGCAATTTGTTTTCTCGCCGGTTTACGATAACGGCTGTGATTTGCTGGTCCATAAAAATCAATATGGTTGCTAAAAGTGCTGGAATTACAGCAGCTATTATCGTCCACCAAGGATTACCGTTCAAAAGGGGAATAAGCCATGTTCTGCCAGACCATGTTGGAGCAAATTTGTCAGGAACATCCAACTTCGGAGTTTCCACTTTCACGAGATAGTCAAGTGTTGTCATCGACAAAATTGTGATAATGACGGCAAAATCAGACACGAATCTTCGAACAATAGTCGGGAAGAACGAGCTCTCTTTAAATCCTTTCAATTTAAACGTAATCAAGACAGTGAAAACGAACAAAACAACGGACATGAAGAAGACATTTGGCACATACGTCATTTTCACTGACAGGATGCCACCAAAATTCGTGCAATTCGACTGCGAAACATTAGGCCAGTGATAGAGTGAACGTAACGTTTCATTAACGGGCGGTGCACACGAAATGCCAATTCCTCCAGGGGGTGGATGAATTGGAAAATCAGCTCTGATTTTAAATAATTTGTCAAGTGCTTCAAATATAAAAATCAACCCAATTAATGTTGCAAAATTTTCTTCTGTGAATCGTGTTATGTAACACACAAAAGCACTGAAATCGAACATAACGAACAAAAACAGAATTACTCCGATCCATACCCCCGTCCAGAGACGGAACGATAGGAAGTCCCAACCAGCCCCAACACAAAAGTCATACAATATAGTTTCAAACACAAGAACTGGACCGGTTAATGAAAGCAGAGTCAAAGGCTGTCCAGAAAATATCCCATAACCCAGCCCGCAAATCATCCCTGAAAGCAGCGATTCAATAGCAGCCATTCGCTGTTCTGTGGCTGAACCAAGAAGTCCGCCAAAAGTAACAATTGGCGTAAGACATGCAAAATATAAAAAGAGCCAAGTTGCAATGCACTGCGGTGAAAAGCTTTCTTTGTATTCCAACAAATAAAATGGCTTTTTACGTTTTATGTCACTAATTAGGCCTCCAAATAATTTCCCAGTTCGCACAAGGCCGGCGTCTTCGCGGATTTTTACTGCTTCTTCTTCCTCATCAACCTTGGATAAAAAAGAAGTTAAACGTAAATACGAAAACAAATGAATAAAACGCAACGATAAACAAATAAACAAATAAACAAACAAACAGACAAACAAACAAACAAGCAAACAAACAAACAAGCAAAAAAGGAGCACTCGGATCTACGCAAAGAAGAATTGCACATGGAAAAATTCAACACGATATTATCCTCGATTTACTTCAAATTAACAGGCAAATTTTATGTAAGTTTTTTTGGAGGGGGCACCACATACAAGCCAATTTTATTCAAAAGGTAAAATTATGCGCTAACAAATTTGAAATCATTGTAAAGTTCTGTCCGTATTTACCTCATGAAAGTATAAAATTTTACGTTGTTTGTCATGGCCCTTCCAGGGGTTACAAATTTTAATGTTATATAAGTAGCAACATTGAACAGTTAACATCGGATTTGTAATCACGACAGCAGATTTTGTAACCACAGTGAAATCGACACGCAATTTCAAGGCAATTAGCCATCGAAGAGAAAGCAAATTTTCTCGAACGGAAAATCAAAACAAACAAAGTCTTAAATAAAATTGCTTAAAAGTACGTAAATATTGCCGAATTCATTTAAAAACGATAATGCAATTTTCATTCAAATCTGAGAATAAATACAGTGTCTAAAGACAATGACATTTACCACGTATTGCCTTGGGAGTTTAGATGAAGACTCTGGTTTCAAGATAATAACAAATTTAGGATTTCGAGAAGAATATTTCAGGGGCACTAATTTTGCCGTGCAAGGTAGCAAATTGGAAGTTTAGTTATTGGGAAAACAGTCGAATTTTGGATTCGAAGACGAATATTTCGACTCACAAGTCACCAATAATGCTAAGTAAGGTGTATATTGCTTTATTGCAAGGTAGCAAATTGGAAGTTTAGTTATTGGGAAAACAGTCAAATTTTGGATTCGAAGACGAATATTTTGACTCACGAGTCACCAATAATGCTAAGGTATTTATTGCTTTATTGCAAGGTAGCAAATTGGAAGTTTAGTTATTGGGAAAACTGTCGAATTTTGGATTCGAAGACGAATATTTCGACTCACGAGTCACCAATAATGCTAAGTAAGGTATTTATTGCTTTATTGCAGCTGTAATAAGCTGTTCGTGAATTTCCATGAATTGGTGAAGTTTGATGTGCACACATTAAGCATCTCAGGCAGAATAAAGAAAATTACAGCATAAATAAGCAGCATACCTTCTCCTCAGGATATACAGTCTCATGTGGGCCGTATTTCCTTCCTTCTTGAGATGGCAAGTGACCTGGGGGCTCAATCCTGATTGAAGGATCCCACTCACCAGGCGGCAATACAGTAACAGCATCGAGAAATTCGTCAATACCTGCAATGATGTGTTCTCTTTTGTCTGCTTTGTATGCAATTTCATGAAATACCTGAAAAAATGATTTCTAAAAATCACTATATGGTTATTCAGTTAAAAGGATTTAAATTTGACCATTTGCCTACATGAATGATAAAAGAGTAAAAAAAAAATCAAAAGCAATGGCAGTGCTCAGAAACTATGAATTCAATACTTTAAGATCAGAACGCGTTCAAGTACGATTATGATAAGAAAATTTGAAAATAGCCTCAATGTGACTTTTGTTACGATGGAGCATCAGAACGTTGTGTTTTTCAAAATATTTAGTTTCTCGTTTTGTTTTTATATCATAAATGAGCTAAGCCTGGGTGAAGTTAAAGGTACTGGGTTGCCCAAAAATATCCGCACGTTTGCAAACCTGCTGTAGACGAGTTTGTGCTTTGATAATTCTGTTTTTGCTTGAACTTTATATAAGAGGCTTCAATTTAAAGTTCGATACTTCTACCCAATAATCATTCATTAAAACAAAAATAGAAGATTTAGTTGCTGCAATCTGCTGAAAATACGAAAAGGCTTTGAGAAACGCCATTAACATTAGCTTTCTTTTAGTATATCCCAGTAATTACTTGGTAGATTTTGGCAAACAAATTTTCAAATTTAATTTGAAGCTTCTTAC